>APFE031339607.1:39522-50475 GCA_000404065.3 Pinus taeda | reverse complement strand
TGCCATTGAGGCATGCAAGCTTCAAAGTACTGAAAGGGTTGTTCCTAAGTCAACTTCTTGGATAATGAGCTGATGTCGACAAGAAGTGACCCGTCGCAGGAGGGCCTTACTAAATCCCACATCAACGACATGAAATGAAGAAAATTATTTTGGAGGTGAAAACAATCTGACGATACAGGGTTCAGGGTGGCGGTCATGAAGGAATGAAGCATGAATGTATTGCAGCGAGTGAGACACAGGTGAATTGTCTGAATGACCTCTCTTGAACATATCGGCGACATTGACGATGGATTGGTAGCGTTAACCCCAAATATGGATGGTGTGGTGGACCAATGGTAATGACCAGTGAATGGAACAACCCAACCCAGCATGGATGTGAAAGGAAAGTGTCATGTTCAAGAGCAACTTGCTACTAATAAAGTTTCTTCAAGTTTTCTACCCAATTTTCCCCAGCCATTGCTGATGAGTAGCTCTTTATTTTTGTCAAGATTGAGGAGGATAACATATGCTTGTTCTATAATTTGCCCTTCGGGTGAACCTGTCATTATATTTTAGTGAGCCTAGCAACAGTGAAACTCGTTCTTGTCCATTTGGACGAGTTTGTCACTATTTGGTTTTAACGAGTTTAACGACAAAGATAACTCGGTCTCTTTCAATTTTAGAGAGTCTAAAAGGAATGGAAAGGAGACTCCAATGATTCTTTTTCGTCATATAATCCCTTAAGTCCGAAAAAGCATAAAATAATACAAAAGGGATGAATTTTCGATAGTTTTAATGAACTGAACAAGACAAGCGCTCGATATTTTTGTGTAATAATCCCTCAGGTCCAAAAAGATTAAAATCTAGAGGAGGGATAGCACTTCTGATGACATTAACGAGCCGAAAAGGCCAATCACTCGGCAATATTTTCATATTTTACGAGTCAAGTGAAAAGAGCTTAAGAAGACTGGTTTTCGAGGAACGAGTGATGGTTTCGGGTAGCAGCTAATTCCAGGTAAGAATTGGAATTTTCCAATCATGGCAGTGTCACAATGATGGCTAATAGAATCACTCTTCATAGATGTTCCTCGAAGGGGTAAACAATCATATGGGGGTGAATGATCGGCTAAAAACAGAGTGAAGGTGATGGCGAGAACACGACCAAGGCTCAAAAGCTGGCAATAAGGCATTCACAATGGTTATTTACTATTTAATTTTTTAATGATCTTAAACGCTAGGGGGAAACATTTTCTTATGACTTATGTTTATTTTTTAACGAGCTTGAACTATGCACTAAAACTGCTCGTGGAGGGTTTATTTTTTAATGAGCTTGAACCCTACGGTAACATTGCTCGCTAGTCATATGATAAGAATGTCTCAATCAAGATGCCATTTTTTATGGGGCTTGCACCTTTTGAAGCTTTGCGTCGAATCCTTTCTTTATGCAAGCTAGGAAATGACTAGCCTTACGGGTTTAAGGGGTTAGAGGTCCTACAAATTTAAAAAATAAATAGCCACTCTTTGCTTGCATGCGGAAAGGTTTGCGTGCCCCCAGATATAGCAAAAAATTTCTAGGTTACCAAGAAAGTTCCATCCGCGTAGTAGATAAAATGCTTCCCTGGCAATGTCTATCAAAACAGACAAAGGTGAGTGGCGGAGACACATTCCACTCACATAACTTTAACGAAGGTATCTTATTCCATCCTAATCCCATTTTCCTGTAAGGACGGGTTCGTCAGGCTAGTCATATATCCTTTGTGGAAACCTACTTTATACCCAAGGTTTTCCTGCCGAAACAGACCAGGGTGCATGCCCCCTGGGTTTCAGTCACATCCTCCTAAATCACTCGCACTCATTAGGTTGACAGAATGAAGATTGATGAGACATTCCTTGCATTAAAATACCATTTAGGGATGGCATTTGACTATTTATGATCTGTGAACCAGGGAACGACATTTGGTCTACGAGCTTGAACATTCTGCCTTCATGCAGAAAACACATTACTCTATAGAGTGAGGAGACAATGGCTCCCATGCAATAAATATAGTCGCATCCAAGGAGTAGATTATAATCTAATGGTCCTTGAACTACCGTTACGTTCATGTGAACAATTTTCCTTCTCAAAGTAATGGGCACATTTGGAAGGATTCCTAAAGGTTGACTGGTTCCTTTGTTGAAGCCTATCAGATTTCTCATTTTAGGCATAAGCGATGGCAAGCCAAATGCTTTCCAAACAGTTGAGGAAAGGATACTCACAGAAGCCCCTTCATCGATGATGGTAACAGTCATGACCATTCTGTAAACTTGTACAATGATTCTGAATGGTACACTAGCTGGTAAACGGGGCCTGCCTAGTAGATTATAGTCGAAGGAAATGACTAGGTTGCTTGGTGGTGGGACCAAATAGATGGCTGGATATGGCTCTGATGAACTTTCTTCCTACGATAAAGGAAGGGGAGAAATTCCCCCAAGTTCATCGAAGTTTGTGTTGATGAAAAGAATTTGAACGGTGTTGTTGTCTTTCTCTTTAGTGACAGTATCACTCGAAGATGAGGACTCTGAAGGCAAGAGCAGGTCAACTGCCATATCGACCTTTTGATTTTCATCTGGTATGGATTCAGAGGGTTCATTTTCAATGATAGATGTTTTGGCCGACCATAATGATGGGCCAGCCACATTTTCAATTGGTGGAGGACTTGGCAAGAGTTTTTTTATATCCAAGAGGAAGTCGTAGTGCTAAAACCAAACGATCATCCAAAACTCTTTTAGCCTCATCAAGGAAGGGACAACGGTGGATGGTGTGATTGCCTTCACAAAACTTACAAGGAAATTTGGGATTCCTTTTCTGTCCATGTGCTTCAATTTCACTGGTTGATGGTGTGCATTCAACATGATCGTTAGAGGTTGACGCCACCGAATTGTGCAAACGAGGAGACCAGTCCCTTAAGATCCGAGGGATGCATGGACAATCTCGGTGATAATGGTCTCCATTGCAAATGACACGAGGAGATTTAGGTTTCGACGGTGCGGTGTGAGGATTTTCGCTACATGACGCTTGGTTGCCTTCTTTCGATTTTGGTTCCTTTTTCTTCTTTTACTTTTTCTCCTTTTGCTTCTTCTTCTTCTCAGTTACTTGATTTTTAGCTTTATCGGCTTTATCAAGCGAAGAGGAAGGAGGAGAGGGAGAATTAGACGAAGTAGAAGGGTTGGAGGCAACTCTAGTGTCATCTAGTTGTTGATTTGACTGTTCAGGAATTACATGATTATGAACGATAGAGGTAGACAAGAGCTAGACACGCAAACCAATTGTCAACCCTGGAAGTGAAAAAGTGGCCATATGGGGTGCACCAACATCTCTCAAAGAGGAGAAGGGACTAGGATTTCCTCCAAGGGGAAATCTTTGGTATGTAGACTCCATTTTCTCAACCTAGAGATCAACGGGGGAATTTGTGATGTTATTCCAATTAAAATAAATTTTAGATGCTTTGACACAACTTGTTCCTTCAATTTTAAAGAGTTGAGAAAAAACAAAAGATGACTCTAGTCGCCTTCAAATTTTATTGAGCCTGAAGTAACAAGTGCTCAGAGGACCTTTTCCTTTAAGGAGTCTGAAAAGGAGAAAAATGGACTTCTCTGGAGATCTAGGCAGAGAGGATTTCCAAACCAATCACAAAACTCCAGAATACTTTTTACGGTACGGCAGTCAATCTTCCCGAATGCTGTGTTCAGTGCACTGTGATCGATAGGGCGGCAGACACGACTTCCTAAGGATAAAGGATGCAGCCTATTGTGGTCTCCCAATATATACTCGACGGTACGTGGGATCACAAGTCCGTACTGGCACTTTCCATCCCAGAGTGGAGGAATCACCCAGCAAACACTGAAAACAACAGTTACCAAGTTTTACGACGCTGGAATGTCTCTAGCCTAGACCTCTAGATGTTGTGCGTTAAGTTCCAAAGTGTTGTTAGATTCATTAAATTTATTTTAAGTTGATCTTGCTTAAAAATTTTCCTTTCAGGTTCACCGCGTGATGTGTATATAATTCCTAAAATGCAGTCTAAGATGATAAACAAACGTTTAATCTTCTTTCGGCAATGAAAATCCTAGCTACTAAGGAAAGAAATTTAAGAATCTTTCTGCAAAGAGCACAGAGCACACGCTAAATGCACAGTCCTAAATCAAACCAAGCAATCAAAATGTAAATTTACATGCATGTATTTGTTTTCAGCCTTCTTAATGTATGAATGATGATAAGAAAGCTATGTGAAAATCTGAATTACTTTTAAAGTAATAATACTCAACAAATTTCTTTTTCAAAATGAAGTGAAGGTAAGAGAGACACTTTGCGATTTCGAAATGAAAATTGCTTTTTGACACTTTAAAAACTACTAATTTCAATCATATGCAATAGAAACTGTATGATCGACTATAAAAAACAATGGGATTGTTTTCTAAAACTGAAAACGATAGCTACGACACTTTCAGATCCAGAAACGACAGTTCGACTATGCTACTTTTTGCAAAAGAGAACTGAAAATGATGCATAATACATAAAAAACACTTACAATTATTTGCACTAAGGAGGCGGAATAATGCAAGAGAAGGGGGTTTTTTCAGAAATACACTGACTACAGACAACAAAACTCCTGAATAGGACTGAAAATAGTGAGATAAAACCACAGTCTTAGGGTAAAGTTAACCCTCCCTGACCATCGCACCTGTTACACAGTGAAACCAATATGCAGCGCACCTACTACACTCGGGAAGTGCGATGCATACAGACTGCCTTGAAGGCAGGGTGTGATGGTACCAGTGCAGGACTTTAAACAAGTTTTCACTCATAGTTTGCAATTCAGTTCAGGGATTTAGGCCGAGTAACTAATGTTCAGTGTATGTAAAACACAAGGGTGATCTAAAGAGGTTACTAGAGCAACCACTTAGGGCAATTAGATTGCTTGCAGATCTATTGTTTAATTCATAAACAAAACCCGAAGATAGACTGAAGCAGCATTAATCTACTTTGCATTTGTATAACAAATGCATTTCGAAGGCTAGCTGGCTTGACTTCAGGCTCCATCTGTAAGTTTATAAAAGAAACAAAGATAGATAGGCTAACAAACAATCTAGTCGCACCCCAATAAGGTTGTCATTTTGTTACTGGGAAGAGTGTCCACTCGGATGCTGCTATTCCCACTAAGATGGGTGGCTATCTTAGAAACAAACAAGTAAATTCTACTTTCATTTTCTCTTATGAAAATAGACAAGAAGAGAACCAAGAAGACAAACCTCAATCTTGCACTCGATTTTCTCTCCTTCTCGATCGAGCTTCGCCGCTTCTTCTTCGTCTGCCCAGCTTCAAAAAGAACCTGTCGAATCACAACAACAAACTACTATCAAAGAAGCAAAGATATATATTCATAAATAACACAGGACCAGATGTGTGTTGACCATATAAATGCATATATAAACAAGTACACAAGAATATGGAAGAAAACTAGAATAGCTTTATTAAGATGAAAAGTAACAAGAGGATTGCAACCATATGTTCTGACCTAGCATCATCCTCCAGCTAGGAAGCCCTTCTTCACCTCAAGGAAAGCTTAGATCACCCAACACTATGAATGTACACCAAAAAACCAATCGCACTTCTCTACAAGATACAAAATTCCAGCCTCTAGATCTTTGTGATGAGGGATCCATATATAGATGATTACAGAGAGGTGAGTCATCTTTTGGGATCTTGATTAGTGTCCTCTCTCTGATAGTTCTTGCTTCCACTTTGAGAATGATGATCTCTTACTCATCCATGGTCGAAAACAAAGAGGAAAGTGTCATAGGGGAAGGTTTTGGAAGATTCCATGATTTTCCACCTCGCATTTTGTCCCTGCCATTTGTCCATTCCCGACCATCGCACCCTACAAAGGAGAAATTCAGTATGCATCGCACCTTGTACACTGGTAAGGTGATATGCATCGCACCCTCTACACTGAGCTTTCAATATGGTCCAATTTTGACCATTTATGAGCAGCTTTCAGCGGAGAACTCCTGGGAGATGATGTAATCACCTGACCTTTTTCCTTTAGGTAGTGAAGCAACACTTTTAGGGACTTAGGAGCCCTCAGTTTATGGACATTTATGATTGGGGTTGAAGTGCCCAAAAATGTCTATAACAACGATGGTTTTCGGTCCATGTTATTGGATGCTTCGGCATCTATAAATATGTATTGTAACATTGAAAGGAACATAATGAAAAATCAAGTTGGTAGTCTGGGTTTTGTGATCCAGGGGAAAATCTCTGTGTATATGTGTTTTATGTATTATGCTCTTGAATTGTTTATTTTCTGTGTTTTAGAATTCATATGCAGGTAACTTTTGTACAGGTTTAAACCTACATTTGGTATTAGAGTTGTTTTGGCTTCAAGGGGATGCCATTGTTGTTGAGGGGTTTTGCTTGAGCCTATGGTACACCCTGTTTAGTGGGATATCTACGACATCGATTTTGGTGGTGAAAAAAGATGTCAAGCAGTGGAAAGATAGAGATTGAGAAATTTAATGGTCAGAGTTTTGAGTTGTGGAAACTCAAGATGGAGGATATGTTGGTGGATAAAGAACAGTGGATCGCGGTAGATCCGATTACGAAACCAACGGGAGTGTCCAATCAAGAGTGGAAGAAGTTGGATTAGAAGGTAAAAAGCGCAATACGATTGTGTGTCTCAGATTCAGTATTTCTAAATGTAGCAGGGGAAGCTATAGTGAAGGCTTTATGGGAAAAGTTAGGGAATTTGTACCAACCTAAGTCTCTGGTGAATAAACTGTACCTATGGAAAAAGCTGTATAACCCGAGGATGAAAAGTGGAGACTTGGTGACAGAGCATCTGAATGCATTTAATACTGTGGTAAGTCAGTTATCATATGTTGATATTAAAATTTCAGATGAAGATAAGTGCATCAGTTTGTTGTGTTCTCTACGAGATTCGTGGGATAGTCTGGTGATTGAAATAGGTAGAAATACAACTGCCTTGCAGTTTGACGAAATAGTCTCATCCTTATAGACAGAGGAAATGAGAAGGAAAAATATGAAGAACCAAAATTGTGATGCCTTGTCTGTACGAGGACAATCCAAGAACAAAAACAAAAATAAGTCATTGAGTGGGAGATCTAAATCCAGAGGGAGATATAATTGTCCAGGAAACCCTATAAAGGTAGTGTGCTGGAAATGCGGAAAGGAAGGGCACTACAAAAGGGACTGTAAATCTAAAGCTCCTGATAAAGGAAATGGATCTGATGATGCTCCTTCGGCAGAGGCGAAAAGCACCTTAGATAAAGGTGGGGATGTGTACTTGGCTTCTTCAAGTACACATGTAGATCATGAGGCATGGTTGATTGACTCAGGTGCATCCTTTCACTTCACTCCCCACAGAGAGTGGTTCTGCGAGTGTGAGAAATATGATGGTGGTGATGTCTTCTTAGGAGATGATAGGAAGGCTAGAATCATTGGTCATGGAAAAGTAAAGTTGAAGTTTCAAGGTGGAAGGGTTATAACACTTCCGGGTGTTCTGCATATTCCTGCATTAGCGAGAAACCTAATTTATGTAAGCACGTTGGATGATGCAGGTGTAAAAATAGTGTTCAAGAAGGATACCTACAAGATGGTTCGGGGGGCATAGGTATTGATGCAGGGAGTTTGAATTGGAACTTTGTATAAACTTCAAGGTAGCACTGTTTTTGATGGGTGCAACAGTTTCTTGGTTCCTGAAAGTGAAGCAAAAAATCTAGTGGTCTCTAGAGAGAAGACCATGCTATGGCATCAAAGGCCTGGACATATTGGAGAGAAGGGCCTTCGAATACTTCATGTTAAAGGTATAATAAAAGGTATGAGTAATAGCTCTCTGGATTTTGATTTCTGTGAAAATTGTGTATATGGGAAGCAAAATCAGGTGAGTTTCCCCTCTGGTGGTAAGAGGGAGAAACATATATTAGAGCTTGTGCACAGTGATGTGTTTGGACCTGTGAAGGTTCCATCACTGGTTAAGTCTATGTATTATGTGTTATTTATAGATGACTTCTCAAGGAATAGATGGATATATTTCCTTAAGAAGAAATATAAAGACTTTGATAGGTTTAAAGAATTTAAGGCTTTGGTGGAAAACCAAACAAAGAAGAAGATAAATGTGCTGGGGAAAGATAATGGTGGAGAATTTTGCAGTAAGGAGTTTAAAGAATTCTGTAAGGAGCGTGGTATAGCACGGCAAAAGACTACTGCATATACACATCAGAAAAATGGAGTTAAAGAAATAATGAACAAGACGTTAATGGAAAGGGTAAGAAGCACACTTAATGGTGTCAGGTTAGGACAGGAATTATGGGTAGAGGTGATGGAGACAACATGTTACTTGGTCAATGGATCACCTTCATCAACATTGGAGGATAGGACTCAACAAGACGTATGGACTGGTAAGAAACCCTCTCTTTCACATCTGAGGGTATTTGGATGTGATGCATATGTACATGTTCCAAAGGAGAAATGAACCAAGTTGGATAGTAAATCTCAAAAGTGCATCTTTATTGGTTATGAGGATGGTTTAAAGGGTTATAAGCTTTGGAACCCAATAACAAGAAAGGTGGTGTACAACATAGATGTGCTGTTCACAGAGGTGAAATATGTTATTAAACATGAAGTCCAACCAAAAGAACCTGAGAAGATAGAGTTTGAGCTGAAGGAGGAAGAATCAGACTCTATAGTACAGGAGGAATCAGAAGATGAAGAGCCACAAAGTTCGGCTGTGAGAAGATTAGTTTGAGAAAGAAGGAAACCAGAAAGGTATAGTTCATCTACTTTCTATTGAATTTTTTCTTTATCTATTACTGATGATGATCCCAGAACTATGAAGGAAGCAATAGATTCAAAGGATGGAAAACTCTGGAAAGAGGCCATGGTTGATGAGATGGCATCATTGCACAAAAATGAGGTTTGGGATCTAATGGAGTTTCCAGTTAGAAGGAAAACCCTTGGCAGCAAATGGGTGTTCAAGAAAAATACAAATGCAGAAGGAAATGTGGAGAAATACAACGCTCGGTAGGTAGAAAAAGGTTATTCCTAGATGCCAAGAATTGATTTTTATGATATTTTTTCTCTTGTTGCCAAGGTAACTTCTATTAGATTACTTTTATATGTTGCTACTACTTTTTATTTTGAGGTAGAACAGATGGATGCGAAGATAGTATTTATTCACAGGGATTTGGAAGAGGGGATCTACATGAAGGGTAAGAAAGAACTAGTATGCAACTTAAAGAAGTCTTCGTATGGGTTAAAACAGTCACCAAGGATGTGTTATCAGAAATTTGATACATTTATATGGGGACTTGGCTTCACCAGAAGAAAAGCAGATCATTGTGTGTATTTTAAATTAATTGGTGACCATGTTATTTATCTAATCTTGTATGTGGATGATATGTTGCTGGTTGGAAATGACAAAGAAATTATCCAGCATTTGAAGACCCATTTGTCCTCCAAATTTGACATGAAAGATCTTGGTGCTACAAGCTATATTTTGGACATGGAAATTAGAAGAGATCGGACAAAGAGGAATCTCTGGTTAAACCAAAGGAAGTATGTTGAGACAATATTGCAGAGGTTTAATATGCAAGATAGTAAACTATTGAAGGCTTCTATTCTTGTAGGTGTAAAGTTATCTGTTGAACAGGGTCCCAAGGCACAAGAAGAGGAAGAGGACATGTCACATGTTACATATGCAAGTGCAGTTAGTAGCTTGATGTATGTGATGGTTTGTACTAGACCAAACATTGCACATGCAGTGGAAGTATTGAGCAGGTTTATGTCAAAACCAGGGAAGGTGTTAGACCCCTATACTACTAGTGTAACCCTTTATTATTATTAGTACAACCGTCTTATTATATTGATGTACCCATGCAGTGCCCATATTGTTACTATTGTGCCCCATAGAAGCCCACTATTGTTATTATTGTGCCCTTACATTATTATTGTTATCTCGGCTCTGATTATGTTATGACCCCTTAGACTCCTATATATAGAAAGGAGGTCTTTCATTTTGTATCATCGAAGAATTGTTCATTTATGTAATGTAAAGGAGGTTGCCCCCTCGAAGAGGCTGAATTCTAAGGCATTGATCTATCTTTTCTATCTTTTCTTGAGTTTGTTTCATAACATTTGGTATCGAGCTTTGGATTCTAGGGTTTCGCTGCTCCAAACAGGTCATCGTGGCATTTTCGCTATAACTTTTTTTTTGTGATGTTTCAGAAGTCGCAAAAAAAATCCGTTTGAGAAGAAATCGTGCTGAACCTTGGGTCCGAATTTCAGATATTTTTGCGCGATATTTACGGAGATATGATCTGAGGAAGTTGGTCTTTTTGCAGACTCCTGAATTACATTCAAAACAGGTGATCTGGGGAAAATCGTCATAACTCTCTCTCTGAGCATCGGATTGAAATTTCATAAGAAGGTAGAGAAAGAGGACGGACTGTAGTTTCTTGTGTGCATTTTGCAGAGCCAAAGGTCAAAACAGTTACTCATGGCATGTCGTACAATTTCGCTCTACTGAACTAGTCTATAATCAAGTCACTGTGGGAGATTTCGCATAACTCTTCCTTGGAGAATCCAATTTGGGTCAGACTTGTGGCATTGGAAAGAGGACAAAGAGGGCTACTACAGTTCACAAATTCAGAACTTAAAGATTTGAAATCACAAAGTTACCATAATTTCAATATTGAGCTCCTAAAATCAAGAAAAAGCAAGATGAGGAAGTTTGATGGCAAGGATCCGGTAAATTGGATACGTCAAATGGAGAAATATTTTGATCTACATGGTGTACCACTGTTACAGAAGGTATGTATTGCATCTTCATATTTAGAACCAGATCAATTTTTATGGTATAAAGGGCTTTGTTCTCGTAAACGACTTGTCACGTGGTCAATTCTCACAGAGGAAATGAT
>APFE031339607.1:19123-38459 GCA_000404065.3 Pinus taeda | reverse complement strand
GAAGAAGTATGGCCACTTATTCAAAAGTTGCAAAAGATCCCAATTCAAACAATATTGCCAGAAATTGAAGAGGAAAGAAAAATCATATTGGAACCTGGAGCAGTCACAGAAACAAGAACCCAACAGCTACGAAATTGATCAATTTCAAAGTATCTCATAAAGTGGAAGAACTTACCCACTGAAGATTCCACATGGAAGGACAAGAATTTTATACGGAAGCATCAAGAACTACTCAAGCGTTGAGGACAACGCTTTTTGGAGGAGAGGGGCATGTTAGGCCCCTATACTACTAGTGTAACCCCTTATTGTTATTAGTACAACCCACTTATTATATTGATGTACCCACGTAGTGCCCCTATTGTTACTATTGTGCCCCATAGAAGCCCACTATTCTTATTATTGTGCCCTTACATTATTATTGTTATGTAGGCTCTGATTATGCTATGACCCCTTAGACTCCTATATATAGAAAGGAGGTCTTTTCATTTGTATCATCGAAGAATTGTTCATTTATGTAATGTAAAGGAGGTTGCCCCCTCGAAGAGGCTGAATTCTAAGGCATTGATCTATCTTTTCTATCTTTTCTTGAGCTGGTTTCATAACAGAAGGAGCATTGGATAACAGTGAAGTGGGTTTTCAGGTATTTGCATGGCACTAGTGATTATGGTTTGTGCTACCATGGAAGACTATGATTGGATAGAGTGTTGGATATTTGTGGTATTGTTGATGCAGACTGTGCTGGAGATCTTGATCAAAGAAGATCTACAAGTGTGTATGTGCTTAACCTATTTGGAGGTGCAATCAATTGGATGAGTAAGAAACAATTTGTAGTGGCACTATCAACTACAAAGGCAGAATACATGGTAGCCACTCATGCAAGCAAGGAAGCAGTTTGGTTCTACATATTGTGTTCAAGTGTGGGGTTAGTACAGGGAGTTATAAAGATAGATTGTGACAGCCAAAGTGAAATTTTCTTGGCAAAGATCCCTGCATATCATTCAAAGACAAAGCACATTGAAGTTCAGTATCACTTTGTGAGGCATATGATAGAAGACAAAAAGGTGTTGCTAGTAGAGGTGGACACTTTGAAGAATACTGCAGATGCATTGACAAAATTTATGAGCTCTGAGAAGTTCCCTTGGTGTAGAGAAACAATGGGCATTGTAGGGTTGGATAAACGACTATGCTCTCTCGTGGCCCCCTATGGAAAGAAAACAACAAGTGGGAGAAATTTTTTTATTGCAAAGGTTATTGATTTCATCACACACATACACATTTCGATTTGATTATTTGTTTCTTTCATATTTTTAGCATTCTTTTTTCTTCTTTCATTTTTGCATTTTCTATTGAAATATTAATATGTAAATTTGAACAATTATAACAAATCATAAATATTTTGATAACATAACATTTAAAAAAAAAAAAAAAAATTAATTAGTAATTATATTTAATAAATATTTCTACCACACCAATAATAATTTGATTGATGCAAAATTTTATAACAATTTATTTTCATTAATGTTAATAAATTAATATGTTTTAAAAAAATATCCATTAACGTCATTTGTCATTTAACACATTAGATTAATATAAGTAAATCATCTTCACATGTTGATATGTTAAAATCCCCATATCAACAAGGCAATTTTTTGGGGGCATATAAGCTACCACTGTCATGTGGTTGGCCTTGTTAGTAGAGATTATAATCTTGAAGCAAAGATGAGTTTTTTTAATTGTTAATGCTAAACTATTGCAACACAAAAAATGTCTTACTAATACACACATTTGCCTGATTAACCATGTATAAAAAGTTATTGGTCAACTTTAACATAAGAAAAAAAGGAATTATAAATTAATCTTATAAATAATAATGATAAACTTATTAGAATTTGAATAATCTTAAATCCATAGGAAATTGATTGGTGGGGAGCCACATGGTGTGAATCTAATTTTTTTAGATCATTATAATTAATGGACCATTTTTCTAAATAAAATTTGGTTATATGTAAATGAATGTTATAAATAATAATGAGGAACTTATCACGGAAAAACTTATTAGAATTGGAAAAATCTAGCATGAAACAATTTTTAAAAATTTACTAAAATTCATTACAACCTAACAAATATTAATAGACTATTAAGACTAAGCATATGCTGAGCATATTCCCTTGAGAATCAATCTAGGCCCTCAATTAGAAATAAGTAAAAAAAAAATCAATAAATCTTCATCACCTTAAGTTGAAATATGAAACCTTCGGCTAATAAATATTTCCCGACAGTATAATTTTATATAGCATAAATTTTAGATATTTTAAAATATAACACTTCAAAATAATGAAACTGAATCATTCACTACATTAATTGATAAGAAAATACTAATTCAATCAAACCTTTTCATCATTAATGTTTTTTTTTCCCAATAGTGTCAAATTTATCCATTTTAAAATATACCACTTCAAGCAAATTAAAATGAATCATTCACTACATTATTCTATAAGAAAATACCAATTCAATCAAACCTTTTCATGAATTAATTTTTTTCCCAATAGTATAATTTTATACATTGTAAATATTAGCCATTTTAAAATATAACAATTCAAACAAATGAAAATACTAATTCAATCAAACCTTTTCATGAACAAAATGATTGAAGCTTCTTTTAAGAAAAAAAGGTGGTGATCCCAACCCTCGTAGTATCTTTACACTTGAAGAGAAATCTTACCAATAAATTCCTTATTTTAATCCTCATCCCTACAACTACATAGTTTTCCAATTGAATTAGTATAATTCATTTTAAGGGAAAAGCATTTTTTCACTACATTTACTATTAATCATTTGATAAAATGTGTTTAAGGTGTTTCAACAGAAACAATACAAACATACAAGTATCATAATCAACTTCATGTGAACACTCATCTAGCATGTATATATATTATAATATATATATATATATATATAAAACAAGAATTATGAAATTTTAATGTATATGAACATTTTGTGTAAAACATACCAGTTATAAGTAATATAATCTATAAAATGACAGATCAACTATACTAAATTAACTATTTGTTGTGTGTTGAATTAATAATGTAATAAAAATGAAAGACCTAATTATTCATCATATGTCTTATTAAATAAGAGAACGTAACTATATCATTTTAATGTATAATGGCATTTTATACAACATAATTTGTGAAATGGTGCATACACAATGTGAAATTACTCAATATAATAAAAATGAAAGACATAATTATTCTTCACATGTCGATGAAAAATAAAAATAAAATATGACATTTTGTCCAACATAAAATATCACTCTCACAAATATATTTGTAAAATGGTACATAAAAAATATTCAATTGAGTTTTCTACTCGTATTAAACTGAATATATAATAAAAATGAAAGACAAATTCAAATAACAAAACAATGTTTCCACTTAAGTTGTTAGGTGCATCTAAGCTCGACAAAGTCCAGTGTCATACAGTTCTAGTAATAGAATCCCATTATTGGGAAAATTGTTCTTCCATTCAACTTTAGAGTTGAGTCCATCATGTCGTCTACCTAGCCCATAAAAGAAAAAGATAATTCATTTAAATTATCCGATTTAACTTTCATATAGGTGTTTCTATGGTCGTTCCAATAACTATGCAAGCTATAAAAAAGGTAGCATTTATAAAATATTTTGTATTTTGAACAACAATATCAAAAATACATATGTGCATGGTTATAATACATGCACATTACCCTTAACATCAAAATTAAAATGACATACAAGATGACACTTCCAAAAGATTATTTCTCCTATGCTCATGCCAAAAATATTACCTTTCTGAAGAGAGTTACATATTTTACTTGAAACCTTCGGATCCTTGTAGTTGATGTATATTATTTGTGTAGCCATATTTCTAACTTACATAATTGCAAGATTTGTATAAAAAGTGGAGGTATATAAATTAAGCGGGCCTAATGGTTAAGAACATATGCTTCCTCATTGAGATGACATGTTTAAATATAGAGAGGGAATATGTACATTTTCATAGATTTTAGCAATCAAATCACTACGCGAAAATAGCTTCTTTGTCACATAAACAAGGTAATAGAAATGATGGACACAGAGAGATTGGAGCGATGAATGGAAAATTAAATTTAATAGAAATGGTGGACACATCACGTTGAAATTAATGAGGAGAAAGGAAAGTCTCAAATCCAGTTACAAATGGTTAAAGGACCATGTTTAGGAGAGATGCAGGGCCACACACAGAACTTGGTATTGGAATTAGTGATTTCATTTCTTAAGCTATGTAGGATTTGAACACAACTTGATATTGGGATTAGTGATTTCATTTCTTAAGCTATGCAGGATTTGAACGATAGCAATGCCAATGACCTTTTTCCTCATTCATTGCCCTACAACTTCACCCCTTCATTCATTTCTGGTGTATATTGTTAAATAATTTACAATGCACGAAAAAATACAACGTAATGAAATGGAATTAGGTCTCGTAGTAGAGAAAAGATGAGAAATAAATACTAAATTTAAATAAAATTTATTTTATACCACTTCTAAAAAATAATTAATCCCCATGAACCTAAAGTTAATTGATCTCCGAGAGCCAAAAACTATCAAACATGTGAACTCCATTCCACTCAGCCTCCTCGTCTATCCCACAGACCTGACTAATTCAAACTTGACCAAAACAGGATCTCGACCTAAACAGTCAAACTTGACCCAAACATAAACTCGAGCTAAACACAAAATACCCAAACTCAAACCACACAGGTTCAGGCAATCGAATACAAGCATATCAAACACGATACAAAGGGAGGAGTAAAATTATTGAAAAATGATGAGTAAGGTATATATTGTGATTACCACAATCACGTTAACCATTATAGAGATTTCACGCCTCTACGAGTCGATAAACAAATTCCCTTTCTCTCTTCAATTGAGAGTTCATGCTTTTTCAAATTTCAATTCATGCGTTTTTTATGCTCTTTTGATACAGGTTCCGCTAATTCCTTTTCGGTGTGTTTTGGATACATGGTTTTGTTTTCTCTTTCAATTCACATTTTCGAGGAGAAATGTCGAACGCTCATTTTGCCAATAATAGAGTTTCAATTTATGCTTTTATAGGTTTTTTATTTATTATTTTTTTAGGAAGATTAAATGTATTTGGAGTTGAATTCTTTGTTATTTATTCCTTTTTCTTGGGAAAATTAAATGGATTTGCAGTTGAATTCATTGTTGATTTAATTGTTATTATAAAATTTTATTTATTCTTTTTTCCTGGGAAAATTAAATGGATTTGGAATTGAATTCATTGTTGATTTTAATTTTCGTTATAAAAATTTATTTATTTTATAGATGTTTGAAGTAGGGAATTAGAAGGTTGAAGGATTCCATATTTTGATGAGACACTAAACTATTGATTTTTATTTTTATAAACTGATACGAAATTTACTGGATATTAATATTATTTTTTATTTTAAATTGGTATGTCCTCAAATTTGCAAAACAATTTTTACAAGTTTTAAAAAATTTCTAAGTGAAATTCTCTATGTGCCTGTTAACAAATTCTTATAGTGAAAGGTTGAGAATTTGATCTTAATAAGAACTAGTGTAGGCATAGAAACAAAATGGCTAGTAAACTCAAATAGATATCAAAACACTTATCTCTCATGATACATCTCACATTGCCAAGTTTTAAAAAAGTCATGAAAATTAAGAAAAGTATAACTATTTTTCAAATTATTATTATTGTTAATTTAATATATGATTTAAATATTTTTAACTTGTAAATATTCTCTGTTACAATACCATGGCTTACTAATACCACATGCCAAAAATACCATAATTCTTGTTCATATGGCAATTTTTAAATTAATTAATTTATTTGAGATAAATCAGACTCCCTGATATGTGATGAGTGCTAAGAATATTCTAGAAAATTTCATGGAGGTTATATTCTTACCATCCACCTAATAATTGTTGATAATTAAATCAAATTTTCAAATCCTCTATTCCAAAATAGAAACGCTTATCAATGTAATTACTTGTTATATTGATAGACATGTCTGTTTGGAATAAAGATTTTAGAATTTTAATTTTAATATCAATAATAATTAGTTTCATGGTATGGGTTTAACCTCCATATAGTATTCAGATGAAGTAAGTAAGATGATGCGGCAGATCGTGCATTGACGTGGTGTCCAACTCAGTGCTAACATGGCGCTAATGTGGTAGATCATACAATGATGGAAAAACAGTTGGGCATTAACGTGGAAAGGTGACAGGTAGCTGACATGGTAGACACCCAGGTAGTGACATGTATAGGTAATTGTGCTTTGTAGCCTAATGGCAAGGGGCTATGTGGCCCAATCAGCCGATGTCACGTGGTACCCTGGAATGACCAATTAGGCTTTTGCCTGAGTAGTTCAAATTTTTTTTGGTTGACTCGCCTCATGGTTGCAGTCACAGTTTCAACCAACTGCCAAACATAACATGACATGAGGTTGGCGAGGGTCGAGCCTACACCATTCGTCCTGCCAATGACAGCGCCAAAATACACAACCAACAAAAAAAACTTAACAACACACCTGTTATACAACAACTGGTGGTCATAATTGTCAGACAATAGATAAGTTACATTTGCCAACCTATTTTGTTAGTGTCAACCCATATACGTAGTTGTCTGTGTAGTAAAAAATGTGTTGGTGGGAGTCGAACCTGCATTGGTCTCTGTCACCAAAAACGGTGGTCAACAAACCACCCAACCAATATTGAAATGACGATGATTCGACAATATTGATTTTAATGTGGCAATGTAAAACTAGACGGCCGATTGCATAACCGTGTAGTAGAATGTTTTGACAGTAGACATTTCTGGTCACATATCAAAATTAACAACCATCACTATATAGATATCGGGGCCGGCGGGGATTGAACCCACACTGGCTAAACCGACTGGCCTGCCCAACTAGCAACCCCAAATTAAACCACCGCCAACAAAACAATAAAACAGCTAAAAAAAATAGTCGACCAGGACAGTTAAAGGTGGTTTTTGTTTACAAAGTTGGCATGGGTAGGTATTGAACCCGGAGCGCTCGCCATGTCAATAATACTAATACAGAGTTCACCAACTAATAAACTTGCAGGTTGGACTTTGATATGTCCGCCTGCCAATGGATACAATAAAAAGGCCTTTTCATTCCAACAAGGAGCGGTGGTCCGATGGTGGAGCCTTATGTAGTATGGAACCATGAGCAAGAACAACAAGAAGTGGAACTGTGAATAGGTGGAACTTGATAAAAAAAACCCTTTAACAAAAGGTGAAACCTTCACCCTTTAAGACCTTGAGTGTGGAACTTTTACGCCGGAGGAATCTTAGAGGAATATGAAAGATTTCCTAGAGGCGCGGATTTGACCGTTTCAAAATGGGTCAAGTTTACTTATATGAACCGATTTTTCACAAGGATCATGATGGCATAGTCAGTTTTGGCATCTGAGTCGTGGATTTTTAGTCGATTGTAAGATTGGGAGGTATAATGATACATTATGGTTTTTTACTTGTTTTTCTTGCAGTGAAAGGATGGAGGTTAGAAAGGGTTGAATTTTATACTCATCTAAAGTAATTTTTCATAATTTCACAAGGATCACGATGGCATAGTTCGTTTTGGAATTTAAGCATTTGGAATTTGGAATTTAAGCAATTGATTTTTAGGCCATTGTCATGTTTTGCGATATAATTACGCATTATGGCATTTTATTTTATTTTTTTTTTTCCCTTTCAACTGCCCTTCCATATTCACATTCATCCATTTCCCAATACCCATATCCTACTCCATATTGCATTCAAATTCCCATTAAAAGGCTTCATTCTAGACCTTCTCATTAATAGTTTTATCAACATCTTTCATGTGTCTTCCTCCACTTTCCCTCTTATCCTCTTACTAAAATGTGCCAAATTTCTCACCAATTTCCTTTTATGCCTTGAATTTAGGATTAGTATCATCAACATGCTTTCAAGGGGCTTCTTCATCGGGGGTAGGGGCGGAAATTACATCCTCCCATATTCTCAAGTTTCCACACTTCTACTTGTCTCCCTCATTACTTTCGTCTTGCAATGATTTTTTTAGCAATTTGAGGCCTCGCCATAATGTGAGATATTCATCTTGATTATTGGTTTCCCTTCTTATGTTCCAAGTATATTGAAAACTTTCTTTTTAATTGGGGCATAGTACCACCCCTCCTACTCTTGCCTCCGCTGGTAACTTCTCAATTATAACAAGTAGGGAGTTTTGGTTTTAGCCAATATTAAAAATTATAGGTTTCAAATCTATTGATACTTTGGAGGTAATAGTTGTATTTTAAGATAAGTGGAGTATTACTTCAACATCACGATGTTTTATAAACATTTTAGTATGTTTGAAAGAGGCCATATGAATAGATATCTTTCGAGAATATTCTTGAATAAGTTTCCATGTACATTTTGTGGTCATCCATATTAGGGATTTGATTTTAGTGTCTTTTGGTAGTTTGTAGATTGCCAAACTTTTCCTTTGGCTTCAC
The DNA here is from genome assembly GCA_000404065.3 of Pinus taeda. Lineage (NCBI taxonomy): Eukaryota > Viridiplantae > Streptophyta > Pinopsida > Pinales > Pinaceae > Pinus > Pinus taeda. The sequence continues at coordinate 29,889 of APFE031339607.1, read as the reverse complement.
CTCAAGACTTGGTATTTGAAATGAAATTTATTTTTTTGTTTTAGGGAGAGAGAAAAGGAAACATTGTCCTAATTATCTTAATTGTTTTATTGCAAAGGTTATTGATTTCAAATTTTTATTTATATTTCATTAATATAATTTTTTATTTATTCATTAATAACTTTTTTTGAAGTGTATTTTATTTTCTTGTATATTTATATTTCATATGGGAGGCTTGTTTCTAGAAATGACTCATAAATAACTGTTTTACATATAATTTTAGAAAAAATGTGAAGGAAAGTTAAATTCGCATTTGGTTTCATTATTTAAATATGTTATAAAAATATTTATATTTTTATTATGAAAAATAAATTTATAATTTTAGTTGTATATTATCATAAATATACATTTTTCTCTAGCATGTATGTGGTATTGCATGCAGATTTATTTACATGAAGAACTTGTAATTGCATGTAGGTTATTTTATAGGAGATACTCTCATTGCATGTAGATTGAAGAACTTTACCTTCTAGCTTTGCTCAAAGGGTTTTTCCGAAAGTAAATATTGATGTATTTATATATTATTATCTTTTTTCTCTAATATTGTAACAACATTATGCACACAATTTTTAATAAAGTTATTTTTTATGGAAGGAGTTAAACCACTTCCAAATGCTCAAGGAGGATGAGGCCCCATTCTTCCTTGAGCAATGCAGTTATTGTTGTTTTGTTTGTGTTGATTACTTTTCATTAAACTCATACTTGTCACCACACATTTTTTTAAGATACATTGACTTTACAACATTTATATTTGGAACATGTCATTTTACACTTCAAAGAGTATCCATTCATATTATAACACTTATCACAATTACATTTATGCCAAAACATACTTACATTTAAAAAAAAATTCAAAAGATTTTACACAACTACAAATTATACCACATTCTCTCTAATCAACAAACCATTCATATTGGTTTCTTTTGCTTTTCATTGATTTTTAAAGCTTTTTATATTGTATTATTTTATATATTTATATAATTAGATAAAAGTATCTATCTATATTATATAATTTAGTTTCATATATATTTACTTATTTGAAATTGTATATATATGTTTGTGAGTTTGAAAATGCTTAATGTATTTATGTTGATATTTTGAATTGAAATTGTGCAATTTTTTCATTTGAAATTGTGTTAAGTGTGTGTTTAGTTGAATTGTGTGTTTGTTTCAAATTATATTTATATGTGAGTGGTTTTCATAATGATTATTTTCTTTTGTATTTTAACACGTAATTGGATGTTGTGTGTTTGCTTATTTGGGCTTGTATTTTATAAGTTTATTTAATTGCAATCTCATATATATATGTGAATGGTTGTATGAATATTTGTCTGTAGTTTGAAATTGTAATCATGTGTTTGTTGTATTGAATTATGAATTTGAATCTTTCTGCATAATGTATACATTGTATATTTTGTGCATTTTCTTATTTGGACTTGTATTTTGTAAGTTTATTTAATTAAAATCTCATAAATGTGTGAATGGTTGTATGAATATTTGTATGTAATTTGAAATTGTAATCATGTGTTTGTTGTATTGAATTTTGAATTTCAATAAGTATGCATAATGTAGATTTTAATTTGTATATTGTGTTTTTACTTTTTTTTCTTAATGTTTCATAAGAATATTTGTGTGTTTTCTTTTATTGGCTTGAAATTGTATGACGTGCCATTAGTTATTTGAGATTGTATGTTGTGTGTTTAGTTGAACTTGTATGTTGTGTGTTTGTTTGTTTGAACTTGTACTATGTATGTTTCTTTATTTCAAATTGCCTATATATGTGTGAGTGATTGTGTGAATGTTTATTTATGAATATTTGTATTGTGTGTGACTTGAAATTGTAATTGCATAGTTTTTGTATTGGATTGTGATTCTAATTAATTTCATAGTGTAAATTTGAATTTGTATATAAAATGTATGTTTTACTTTGTGTATTCTATGTTTACTTATTTATTGTTGCATTTGTGTATTTGAGTGTTTGTTTCTGTATTGAATTTAAATTGTATGATGTGCATCTCCTTATTTGGAATTGTATATTATGTGTTTTTCTATTTGAATTTGTATTATGTATTTAGTACTTAAAATTTTAGAATTGTATATTTGCTTATTTAAATTTGTATTTTGTTTGTTGTTTGAAATTGCATATATATGTGAGAATTTGTTTTGTCAATGTTTGTTGATGTATGTTTGTATGTGTAGGTGCTTTTGTCAAATTTTGTTTGTTAATGTATGTGTTTAAATTTTATATTACATTGTATTTGAAATTGTATTTATTTGAAATTACTTAAGTATATTGACCATGTGAATTTTCAATAAATGTTTATTTTTGTTATGTTGATTTGTAGTGGCGATAAATTCTATTATAAACCTGAATAAGTATATTATATATTATATATATATATATGTCTTATATTTTTATTGTATTATACTTTAATGCTTATTTATTATATTGAATTTTGCTTATAATTAATGTTTATCAATTTTCTACTTAATTTTAAAAATGTATTTGGTTAGGATATACATTATATATATTCAGTTATATTTCAATTATATTATTTATTTCTCTCATATTTTTAACATGCTTATTTCTTCTTTTGTTTTTGCATTTTCTATTGAAATATTAATAAGTAAATTTGAAAATTTACAAAAACCATAAATATTTGATTACATAACATTTGAAAAAAAGAAATTTGATTAGTAATTAATTTTAATAAATATTACTACTACAACCATAATAATATGATTAATGCAAAATTTTCTCATAATTTATTTTGATTAATGTTAATGAATTAATATGTTTTAAAAAAATATCCACTAACATCATTCTTTATTTAACATATTATATTAAGATAATTAAATCATCTTTGCATGTTGATATGTTAAAAACCTCATATCAACAAGGCAAAGTTTTTGGGCCATATAAGTTTCCACCTTCATGTGGTTGACCCTTTTAGCAGACATTTTAATCTCAAAGCAAAGAGGAGCTTTTTTAATTGTTAATGAAAAACTATTACAACACGAAAAATGTCTTACTAATGCACACATTTACTTGATTAACCATGTATAAAAAGGTTATGGGTCAACTTTAACTTAAGAAAAAAAGGAATTACAAATGAATCTTATAAATAATAATGAGGAACTTATCATGGAGAAACTTATTAGAATTTGATCAATCCAGCATGAAACAATTTTTTTTAAATTTACTAAAATTCAATACAACCTAAAAAATCTTTACTACACTACTAAGACTAAGTATATGCTAAGCATATTCCCTTGAGAATCAATTTAGGCCTTCAATTAGAAAAAATAAAAAATATCAATATATATTCATCCACCTTAAGTTGAAATATGAAGCCTTCGGCTAATAAATATTTCCCAGTAGTATAATTTTATATAGTATAAATTTTATCCATTTTAAAATATAACACTTAAAAAAAATTGAAAATGAATCATTCACTACATTATTATAAGAAAATATTAATTCAATCAAACATTTTCATCAATTAAATTTTTTTTGCCAATAGTATAATTTTATACAGTATAAATATTAGCCATTTTAAAATACAACACTTCAAACAAATGAAAATGCTAATTCAATCAAACCTTTTCATTAACAAATTGATCAACCTTTTTTTAAGAAAAAAAGTTGGTGATCCCACCCCTGTAGTATATTTACACTTGAAGAGAAACCTTACCAATAAATGTCTTATTTTAATCCTTATCCCTAGCACTACATGGTTTTCCAATTGAATTAGTATAATTCATTTTAAGAGAAAAACATGTATTCACTAAGTTTACCATTAATAATTTGATACAATGTGTTTAAGGTGTTTCAACATAACAATGAAAGCATATGAGTATCATAATCAATTTTATGTGAACACTCATATTATATATATATATATATCAAGAATTATGAAATTTTAATAAATAGGAAGATTTTTTCGAATGTAAAACATACCCTTTATAATTTAAATACCCTTTATAAGTAATATAATTTATAAAATGATACATCAGCGATATTAAATTAACTATTTGTTGCGTATTAAATTAATAATATAATAAAAATGAAACAGCTAGTTATTCTTCATATGTCCTATTAAATAAGAGAACGTAACTATATCATTTTAATGTATAATGGCATTTTATACAACATAATTTGTTAAATAGTGCATACACAATGCGAAATTAAGTCAATATAATAAAAACGAAGGACATAATTATTCTTCACATGTCCAAGAAAAAATAAAAATAAAATCTGACATTTTGTCCAACCTAAAATATCACCCTCTCACAAATATAATTTGTAAAATGGTCACGATATTCAACTGAATTTTCTACTCTTATTAAATTGAATATATAATAAAAACGAAAGATAAATTGAAATAACAAAGCAATGTTTCCACTTGAGTTGTTAAGTGCATCTAAACTCGACCAAGTCTACTGTCATACAATTCTACTAACCGAATCCCATTACTCAGAAAATTGTTCTTCCATTCAACTTTAGCATTGAGTCCCTAGCCTATACTTATCCCATAAATAAAAAGATAATTCATTTAAATAATTTGATTTAACCTTCATATAGGTGTTTCTCTAGTCATTCCAATAATTATGTCACATAAACACAAGTAGCATTTATAAAATATTTTGTATTTTGAACAACAATATCTAAAATACATATATGCATGGTTATAATACATGCACATTACCCTTAACATCAAAATGAAATGACATAGAAGATGACACTTCCAAAAGATGATTTCGCGCATGCTTATGCCAAAAATACTTTTGTGGTCCTTGTGGTGATTCTAAAACCATTTGAAGAGAGTTACATATTTGATTTGAAACCTTTTGATCGTTGTAGTTGATATATATTATTTGTGTAGTGATATTGCTAACTTACATAATTGCAAAATTTCTATCAAAAGTGTAGGTATATAAATTAAGAGGGTTTAATGGTTAAGAAAATGTGCTTCCTCATATGAGGCCATGTGTTTAAATGTAGAGGGGGAGTGTGTACACTTTCATATATTTGAGCAATCAAATCGGTACGTGAAGATAGGTCCTTTGTCACATAAATAAGGTAATATAAATGGTGGACACAGGTGGATTGGAGTGATGAATGGAAAATTAAATTTAATAGAAAAGGTAAACACATGAGGTTAAAATTAATGAGGAGAGAGGATAAGTGATTTCGATTCTTCAACTATGTAGGATTTTAACAATAGCAATGCCAACGACATTTTTCCTCATTCATTTCCATACAACGTCACACCTTCATTCATTCCTTGTGTATATTGTTAAATAATTTGCAATGCACAAAGAATTACAATGTAATGAAATGGAATTAGTTCTCGCAGTAGAGAAAATATGAGCAATAAATACTGAAATTAAATAATAAGCCAAAAACTATTAAACAAGTCAACTACCCTGGTCTTGTCTCCATTCCACTCCAGCCTCATCATGTCTCCAACAGACATGACTAATTCAAACATGACCAAAACATGATCTCGACCTTGTTTTCTCTTTGAATTAACATTTTTCGAAGAGAAATGTCAAACACACATTTGGCCAATAAGAGAGCTTCAATTTTTGCTTTTATTGGGTTTTATTTATTTTTTTTGTTGGAAATATTAAATGTATTTGCAGTTTAATTATTTGTTATTTATTTTTTTTCTTGGGAAAATTAAATGGATTTGCAATTGAATTCATTGTTGATTTAATTTTCATTATAAAATTTTATTTATTTTATAAATGTTTGAAGTCGGGAATTTCAAGGCTTAAGGATTCCAGAGTTTGATGAGACACTAAGCTATTGGATTTTAGTTTTATAAACCTATTTGAAATTTACTAGATATTAATATTATTTTTTTATTTTAAATTAGCACGTCCTCAAATTTGCAAAACAATTTTTACTAGCTTTCAAAGAATTGGCAAGTGAAATTCTCTATATGCCTGCTAACAAATATTTATAGTGAAAGGCAGAGTATTTGATCTTCATAAGAACTAGTGTAGCTATATAAACAAAATGGCTAGTAAACTCAAATAGACATCAAAACACTTCTTTCATGATACATCTCACATTGCCAAGTTTTAAAAAAATCATAAAAATTAAGAAAATTATAACTCTTTTTTAAATTATTATTATTGTTATTTAATATTATGATTTAAAATATTTTCAACTTGTAAATATACCTTGTTACAATACCATGGATTACTAATACCCCATGGAAAAAATACAATAATTCATTTTGATATGACAATTTTTTTATTAATTAATCAATTTATTTAAAAGGGGTATAAAATGCGTAAGTTGTTTTGAGATAAATCTGAACCCTTGATATGTGACCACTATTAAGGATATTCTAGAAAGTTCGATGGAGGTTACATTCTTGCCATCCACCTAATAATTATTGATAATTAAATCAAATTTTTGAAACTTCTATTCCAAACTAGAAATTCTTATCAATGTAATTATTTGTTATGTTGGTAGACATCTCTGTTTGAAATGGATTTTCGAATTTAAATTTAATTATCAATAATAATTTGTTTCAGAGTAGAATGATGTGGCAGATCATGCACTGATGTGGTTGGCCAACTCAGCGCTGACATGGCGGTAATTTGGCAGATCATACAGTGATGGGAAAACAGTTGGGCATTAATGTCAAAAAGTGAAGGGTAGCTGACATGGTAGACACACACGTAGTGACATGTGCAGGTGACTTTGCTGTGTGGTCTAATGGGAGGTGGCCATGTGGCTCAATAAGGTGGTGCCACATGGCACCCATCAAACGACGACTTAGACCTGCGCCTGAATAGTTGAAATTTTTTTGGCTAATCCACCTGACGGTTACAGTCACGGTTTCAGCTGACTGCCAAACATAACATCACATCAGGTTGGCGGGGGTCGAACCTACAACGCTAGTCCTACCAAGGACGATGCCAAAATACATAGGCAATAAAAATAAGTTAAGAACACACCTGTTATACAAAAACTAGCGGTCATAATTGTGGGACAACAGATAATTTACATTTGCCAATGTATTTGGTTAGTGCCAATCCAACGTAGTGGTTTGTGCAGTCAAAAATGGGTTGGTGGGAGTCAAACCCACATTGGCTGTCGTCACCCAAAACGACGGTTAACAAACCACCCAACCAATGTTCAAATGACCGTGATTTGACAATTTCAAGTGTTAAAGTGGAAATGTAAAACCAGACAGATGATTGCATAACCGGGTAGTGGAAGGTTTTGACAGTTGATAGTTTTCGTCACATATCAAAATTAACAACCATCACTATATATATAACGAGGCCATCGGGGATTGAACCCACACTCGCTAGACCAGCTAGCCTGCCCACACTAGCAACCCCAAATTAAACCGCCACCAACAAAACAATACAATAGCCAAAACAAACAGTCGACGAGGTGACAGTTAAAGGTGGTGTTTTGTTACAAAGTTGGCACAGGCGGGCATTGAACCCGGAACGCTCGCCATGTCAATATTACTAATACAGAGTTCACCAACCAATAAACTTGCAGGTTGGACTTTGATATGACCGCCGGCCAATGGATACAATAAAAAGGCCTTTTCATTCCAACAAGGAGTGGTGGTCTGATGGTGGAGCTTTATGTAGTATGAAACCGTGAACAAGAGAAACAAGCTATGGAACTGTGGACATGTGGAACTTGATAAAAAAACATTTAACCAGAGGTGAAAACTTGACCCTTTAGAACTTTGAGTGTGGAACTTTGACGTGGGAGGTGTTGGATACCTATACCAATAGGTTTCATATTTCATGATTGGCAAATTCAAATGCCAAATATGTTCTTCTTTGCTGATACAAAGATCCCATATTTCCAAGAGAAGACAAGGTGTGTACATAGCTTCATGTTTACTAAATTTTGATGGATGGTCCAAGAGTCTAATCTGGATCATGCCATGTTTCAATTTTCCGTTGTAGAGTAGAGAAAGAAGTCTGTCCAAACTGTTTAATCTTGGCAGACCAATAGTTAGGCAGAGAAACTAAGGTTCCCAACTGCTTAATCTGGGGCCTTGGAAGCAATAAGGGTAGTGCTAAAATAGGAAATTCAAAAGAAAAAGCCAATGGAAAAGAAAAAGCACATAAGGGTCGCAAGTCCAAGTGCACCCTCCAAGAAGAAAAAAAAAATGCTAGGCAAGTAGATGGGTAGGTAGATGGGTTGCAGAAGTGGTATTCCTTTCAAACTGAATCTTGCTGGTCAAGATAAAGAAAACAACACAATGGAGCATGTTCTAACTTCCTTTTTTCCCTGTTTTACACTCATTACTAAAATCCCTACACCAGTTGTGTTTATGAAAGAAATTTCAAGGTTTATGTTGGTTCTGGTTTCCTTTAAGAGCCACATTCTCTTCTAAAATATCTTTTCATTTTGATCTACTCCCTAAGCTAAGTGGTTTTCAAATAAACTTAGTGATATCACTCCTCATTCACCTTTTCCCTCCATATTAACCCCTAACTTCTATTATCTAAATTCCCTATGTCACCCTTTCCCTACTATTATAACACTATGGTGTATAAACCCAAGCATTCTATAAATATCCCCCCCCTTGGCATTATAGCCATATGTTCACTAATAGGGAATCAAATTGACATCTCGTCAGTTTAAGAACCCCAAGCCTTACCTCTTTTCCTCCTTCAGAAATCATTTAACCCATTCAACCCTTCATTTGCTAAAAAACCTTGTAAAAGACCCATTTTCACCCTTAACCCGCTCAAACGGAAAAATTACATGAAAAACCCACTTTTTCCGACTTATCCAAAGTCTTCGAGCTATGCGGGATTTTATAAGAAATACATTGAAAAACCATACAAATCCGCCAATGTTCCAAAGTCCCGCCGTGCACGAATTTCATGAAAAATAAATATTTTATTGCCCGCCCGACGTTGTATCGTCCGGACAAGTTATTGACCCGTCGACCGTCCGATCGGGCGCCTTTCATCCAACGGCCCACCTACATATCAGACCGGCCCCGACGTCCAAAAATTACCTTCCGATATCTGTCAGAGGGTGACGTCAGGCCTCTGCCACGTGTCACCCCCACAACGTATCGGAGCCCCCCTGACAATTCCGCTTCCGTATGGAAGGCGATGCGATACCATACCGCCTACGGTTTCTTGTCTCCGCGAACCCGCCTTGCCAACGTCACTGCCAGCATCACTGCTACGTCATCGCCGCGTCAGCGCCCTCGTCCGCCATTGCTCCACCTGTCCGCCACCTCACCGACCCCGTGGACCACTCTTAAACTGCCACGTCACCTGATGACGTCAGGCTAATGTCATCCGACCTCACCCCACCCGATGACGTCATCCAAAAAAAGCGCCAATGTTCCAAGAAATCCATATTTTGGCCAAAATTTCGCATTTTTTGCACTTTTTGTAAAAACGACTGTTGTGTCTTCTGCATGCATTTTACGTCCAAACTCACGCCAACTTGTTCAATTTGACCTGGAGACCATCGGCGCGCCAACCCACCTGCATTTGTGACTAGGACTGTCAGTGTACCAGGTATTTATCCCTGTGAATCCTCTCTGCGCCTAGTTTTGTCTGTAAATCTCCTAAAGTAACTTAAAACACAGAAAAACATATAACTGACTGGCGAATCCCCTGTGCCTAGTTCCCATTTGCAATTACAAGGTCGAAATTCACCGGCTAAGCCTTGTTTACCAAAGCTTTCGCAAAACCTGCATTTCGTTCATGCAATCGTGAATAGGGAACCCGAACTACACCAAATTACTATGAAAGTGTCTGTTAAGGACAAGTATTTTCCCTTTTAGTGCTTTGTGCAGTATTTTAATTGCTGCAATTGACCCTTTTGTCCTCTGGTTCTCAATAAATCACCTCTTCTTTCAAGAAACACTCTTTTTTGTTACTCTGCACAGTAACACTAATTTACATATAAGCAGAGTTTTAAAGTAACCATGGATACACCAGTAGCACCTGTGGCCCTCAATGTTGCCCCTTTAAATGCCCCTCAGAGAGAATTGGAGTGGAAGGCATTAGCAGATTTGGATTATCAAATCTCAGAGGAATTTCTAATGCATAGCAAGTTCCACATCCACCTGTTAAATGAATTAAAGATTAAACATGAGACTAGAACAAATGTATTGGGCATTTGGGATTCCTTCCTCCCAATCTTCAAGCTTCCTCAGGTCAATCTATTTCCTGACCTAATTCACCTGTGTGCTGATGGTTATGATGCCACTCAGAGGGCTGTGCTTGACCCTTCAGGCTCAATTGTTTTCTATATTACCCCTGAGGCCATCAGAGAGATGCTGCAGTTCAAAACTGAGAAGAAATTGGTTCCTTTATCTTTGATTGATCTGATAAAGCAAGGAGTTAAGATGACAGATGCTCAGATCACCAAGCTGAACCAACTATATATTGATTCTGATATTGTGGAGTACCCTCTCATTTCTCATGTTTACCTCAACCAATTGGGCAGGGATCTTGTAGATATGATCAGTCCCATTCTGGGTTATAACTCAATTGAGTATGTTGATGAAACTGTGTTGGTGATGATGCTCATGTTTTCCCCTGGCAAAACTCCAATCTGCTATGACTATGCCACCTATATATCAGAACAAATGCATGAGAAATTGATGAACCTATCAAGGGAAAGGGTGTTCAGATACTCCTCCTACATCTACCACTTGATTTTATACTATCAACATGAGAAATTTTCTTTT
>APFE031339607.1:0-14887 GCA_000404065.3 Pinus taeda | reverse complement strand
AGAGAGAGCCCTCTCTGATTACAGTTGGGCTAGAAGTTGTAATCCAAAGATTGGTTAGTGGTTACCCCGGCCGTATTCCCTTGGAGTCAAAGGGAACAACCTGGGTGTTAACAAGAGGAATCTTAAAGGAATCTGAAAGATTCACTAGAGGCGCAGATTTGACAGTGTCATAATGGCATCAAGTTTACTCATATGAACCAATTTTTCGCAATGGTTACAATGGCATAGTCTATTTTGGCATTTCAGTAGTGGATTTTCAGTCCATCGTCACATTGGGAGGTATAATGATACATTATGGCCTTTTACTTGTTTTTCTTTCAGCGAAAGGATGGAGATCAGAATGGGGACAAGTTTGTACTCATGTGAAGCGATTTTTCACAAGAATCATGATGGAATAGCCCATTTGGAATTTGAGCAATTGATGTTTAGGCCATCTTCATGTTTGGAGGTATAGCGATGCATTATTGCCTTTTTACTCTTTTTTTTCTTTCAACGACCCTTCAATATTAACATTCTAGCCATACTCATATCCTACTCCATATTGCAATGAAATTACCATTGAAAGACTTCATTATAGACTTGCTCATTAATAGTTTTATGAACATCTTTCATGTGTCTCCATCCACTTTCCCTCTTATCCACCTACTGAAATGCACCAAATTTCTCACCAATTTCCGTTAATGCCTTGAGTTTAGGATTACTATCATCCACGTTCTATAAAAGATAAGGAGGTGGCACGACCCCCTAATTTTTTTGATGGGTTCATCATGGGGAGGGAAAAAAATTACGTCCTCCCCTATTCTTAAGTTTCCAAACTTCTACTTGATCCCCTCATTGGCTAGATTATTAGCCAAAGAGTTAAGACTTTTGTACATATGCTTGTTATTGAATCAAACTTTCTAGCTACTAGCTTGACATAAAGATTTGGATAATTTCAATCTTCCATGTTTTTTATCTTTCTTATTAGTGTAATTTCTACTTAGGAGTTCCCTACCATACTTTTGTCTTGCAATGATTTTTGAGCAATTTGAGGCCTAGCCATAATCTGAAATACTCACCTTGATTATTGGTTGCCCTTCTTATGTTACAAGCATATTGAAAACTCTCTTTTTAATTGGGGCATAGTAGCACCGCTCCTGCTCCTGCCTCCTCTGGTCACTTCTCAATTATAACAAGCAGGGAGTGCTGGTTTTATCCGATATTAAAAATTATAGGTTTCAAATCTATTGATACTTTGGAGGTAATAGTTGTATTTTATGATAATTGGAGTATTACCTCAATATCACGATGCTTTTTAAAAAATTTAGTATGTTCGAAATAGGCCATATGAATAGGATATTTTTGTAGAATATTCTTGAATAAGTTTCCATGTACATTTTGTTGTCATCCATATTAGAGATTTGATCTCAGTGTCTTTCTTGTTGACTACTAATTTGATTTGACCAAAATGTCAAAACCACGTTCCTTTTTACTTAGTGGTAAGTGAATATTATAGAATAAAAACATTGTACCTACTTCAAAGGATATTCAAAATGGATTATTCTACCTTACATAAGTGGTAATAAGTAAGATAAATTTGGAAAAAATAACCATTAATGATTTATCAAACATTTCATTAATCTACCATTTTTTAGAGCTATTATCACTTCCATATTAGTTTAATTAGTTTTCTCACAATTTACAACAAATGAGACCCTTTACTTATTACAAAAAGAGACTTTATATAGAGAAATCTTCACTTTATGTCAAGTTCATTGTCACTTAAAATATTTTGAAACACCAAGTACAAGGCTTGTGTCCCATACCTTTTTCCTTAAAAAATGGGAAATAGTTTATTTAATGAGAAAAATAGATTTTGGTTAGTCACATAACATTTTAATAAATTTTGGTTTATAAATTTAACTTTTTAGTAATAAAGTAATTTTTTTTTTATATTAATCTTTTTCATAAAATATGTTTTTTCATCTTACCTAATTAATAAAATGGCTCCTTTTATCTTAACCATTCATCTTTTCCTCTTATAGATATTTTATTATTTAATCAATTCTATTTAATTACCTTTTAATAATATTTATATTCTTTTTTGTTTTAAAATTTATTAAGAAAATATTACATAATTATTTTCTTCTTTCGTATAAAAATGTATTCACTATTTCTATCTTTTAAATTATGTGTATAATATACCTTAAAAACTTACTAATAATACTTCATATAAACTCAGGATTAACGTCTAAATCTTGTAGGTCCTAATTAACCCTCTAATTCTTTAACCTCATTCCCCTAAGCCCCTAACCCTGAAACCCTTAAACAATAACCCCTTATCCCTAAGACCCAATGAAAATAATCAAAAAATATTTCTAATCCACTTGAAGATGACAACATAGTTGAAACACCTTCCACTAGAATATTATAAAATACATTAATAATAGAAAGACAATAAAATTTGCCATACAAAGGTGTACAATCTAAAATACAATATACATATAAACATTTAAAAAAATAATCTACAGTAGAAAGACATATAATCAAAAACTTGCTAATGGATGATATTCATGTCTTCCTTTAGCGTGTCCATAGTCTCTACAATGTTTATTCGTCGAATTTATTAGAATTATCCTTGGCCTCAAGCCCTTGCAATTTCTATAAGGGAAATAACTTCTTAAATCCTCAGAAGCCCTCAATGTCGATCCCATGTATTCTTGGTCTCGTTGAGGAATGTTATGTAACATTTTTTGTCACCAAACCTTCACTGATGATTTTGTTTAAAAAATAGTCCTTAAAATACACCAAAGAAACTTTCAAACAGTGAAATTAATTTTATATATATTAATAATATATTATATATATAGCATATGATCTATATATATATATTATAGGTTAAACTCATGTATGTGTCCATATAATGTTGTAAATGGAAAAACCATTAATGATGGAATCTAACATTATGCAACAATTAATTACCATTTTTCAAATATTCGACAACACATTTTCAAATTTGATATAATGTGGATATTCAACGATAAAAGAAATCTTATTCGATATTTGGCGACCACAGGATTCTAAAAAAAAAAAAAATACAAAACGTTGGATAGTTGAGAGGTCAAAAAATTCTATCTAATATCCGATGGGTTAAAGAACACCCGTTAGATAATCGACGATAGTCGACATTTAAGAAGAAAAACAAAAAATACATTTAAATTTTTATTTTTTTCTCTAATTTTATATGTTCCATCGGATTCCAACATCAAAACTTTTACCCAAATGTAGTAGTGTTCCATATTGAGCATGGAAAAAGTTGCACTTTCCCTTTGGAAATCCTCTTGGATATTCAAATTGTGTAGTTTACATGGCTAATATTAACAATTCCAACCCAAAAAGATACCCAAAAAAGAACGAAAATGTAAAATTATTTTTCTTAACTTTCAATTGATTTATGTACTATAACATACTTAACATTGAAATTTCTTATGGAATATAAGATATAGGCATATTTTATATATATATATATAATTATATAAATATATAATAATTAGTATATATACTATATAATTTATTATTAATATTTAAAATTTTCAATATATTAAAATAATACTAACCATTATCCATCTTCTTAGGAAACAATTGAAATTGTCCACTTAATATATATGTGGGTTTATAGTTCCAATCTAACATATGCAACAATAATTATCCAATTTCAAATATAAATATAAATAAAAAATACAAAATGTAAGATAGTTGACAGGTCAAAAACTTTCACCGAATATATGATGGGTAAGGAAGACGGATAATCGACGACCATCGAGATTTAAGAAAAAAACAAAAATACATTTAAATTTCGACTTTTTTATTTTTATTTTATATGTTTCATGATATTCGAACATCGAAACTTTCACCCAGATGTAGTAGTGTTCCATGTTTGAGCATGGAAAAGATTGCACTTTGCCCTTAGATAGTCCTTTTGGGTATTCACATTGTGCGGTCTACATGGTTGAAATTCATAATTACAATCCAAAAAATATACCATACTTGAAAAAGAGCTAAAATGTAGAATTTTGTCTTTTAGCTTTCAACTGATTTATGTAATATAACATAGGTGATTTATGTAATATAACATCTTTCACTGGTATTAAAATAATTTGTTTATGGTTTATATTGAATTCTTCTTGTTATTAATATTTTTAAATGTGAGATATCAATTTGAATTAACTATTTCCATCTTATTAGGAAGTAATTGAAATTATCTCCATTTTCCCACCTTATCCACTCCCCCCATATATATATATATATAATGTTAAGCTAAAAAATGTATATGTATGTATTTATGTTTGTATAAAGATAGAAAGAGAAATGACATGTATTATCTTCCTTTAAAAATATTCTTAGGCACTCAGAATGTGCGGACTACATTTTTTAAATTCACAATTTCAACTCGTAAAATATCCCTGAAAAAGGCTATATGTATAATATCTATATATAATATATCAATATTTATTTTAAGAAATATACTGCATTAAAATATTTTACTAAATATGAGCTTCTAAATTTACTTATGTCTATATTGAAATTTTACTATTAATATTTTAAATACCACATATCAATTTAAGTTAAGCATGTCTTTATTTGAAAGCAATTGAAATTGTTTCTTTTATTACTTTTTCCCTTTTATGAGCAAGTAATATATTATTTTATTTAAGATATGCATTGAACAATTTGTTTATGATGAGGGGCCCCATAAATATATAGTTGATATTGCAATATATTGGATATTGAAATATCTCATTTAAGATTTATACTAAAAATATAAGACTTATGTACTTAAAATATAACACTTTTTCACTTTTAATTGATATCAAATTAATATGCAATTTATTTTTGAATGAGAGTGAAATATTTTTTTTATAATAATTTTATTTATTATTATAATATAATATCTCTTTTTTTTTTAAAATAAACACAGCCTCGTTTTAACATTTAAGGAAATACATATCACCCTCCTGATATATATTATATAATCAATAATATCAGTAGTTTCATTGCTTACAAACATTCTATATATATTGTAATATATAATATATATATACTTAATGTTATATAATAGCACAAACTATAATAGAAATGCAACAGAAACCATATATTTCCTAATCTAATAGCCATAAGATAGAAAAGTAAGGCTAAGCAAAAATGTTGAAATGCTATATTCTTTATATATAATCAACAATAGCAACAACAACAACAATGTTTTACATGGATATTGTCTCCTTCTAACATCCATTGGCCTTAAATAATAATAATAATAATAATAGACACATTTGAGCGCACAATATAGCACTCCATTTGAGTTCATAATATAGCATTCTATTTGACTTGTATATTTGAATTCACTCTATAACATTTTGTAATCAATTAGCCATCTCACTCCATATGTATATACTTTATATAGATATGTGCATTGTTTTAGTATACTTTGTATATATATTTCTAATGATAAAAATTGTTAATCCTTTAAGGTAATTTATGTATGCCCACATATAAATGATACTCTACTTAAGTTTGAAATAATATAATATATATGACCCATTGGGGATCTAGTTGAACTTATATCCAAACTATATTTCTACACTCCATTCATTATTCTTAACATGCATATTCACCTAATAAGGCGCCCATGTGGGATGGAAGGTGTGCTCTATTGTTTTTTATTGCAGTCTTATGTTTTACAATTGGTGAGATGAGGATGGCACACATCATAATTCCATGTGATTACCACATGCCATTAGTATTGGGCTCCTTCAATCGCAGTGATTTACTCGATTTCATCCTAGGGCTTTGGTTCATCTCCTTGAACCATAACTTTACACCCTTGTTTAGTCGCATTTCACCTCTCATTTCACTTTGTTTCTTATCCATGAGGGTGAGAGGGTCTATGCACCTATAATCTAATTATCATGGCCATTTTTCCATTTTCACACTTGTACTCTTCTGCTATAGTGCTTGCCACCTAGAGATGGAGAGGACTAGCTAATAAGCTCTTTATTTGGAGTCCTGCTAGTCAAAATTTGTAATACTCCTCTTAATTAGCTTGTGGAAACAATGAGACTTGTATAAAGTCCTTTTCAATGTCGTACTATAGGGATTTCACCAAGGTACCTATTTCATGATAAAATTGACTAGAAAATGGAGTGTTTTGGTTCAACATGGGAAGTTTTTTTAATTCCTAGCTCCCTCAGAGGTACATTAGTCTTTCATTAAAATTTCCCCCCTCTTTTTTTTCCTTATTTGTTATTGAATCCCTTGTCGTTTCCTAACCTATTTTTTCCTCATTTTCTTTGGTTCATAGTTTTGGTGACAGATATTGGGTGATCACTCCACTGTATGCACAGGTAACTCAAAAGGTGTTTAGCACAAATAGTGTCTTATTTTTATTTATGTGGAGTAGTCACAGACAACTTCGATAATTGCATGCATGTTATGAGATATTTCTTGGTGCAAGTGGGTTAAACCTCTAGATTTCCCAGGCATGCTCACGGGTTGGAAATTTTCCTGTATTGTTTATTTTGGCATTCCTTCTTGCATTTCAATATTTCCCCAAATAGAGCTTATAGTTTTTCTGGAGTTTGTTTTTTTCTTTTGTTATTAATTTTCTAAATTGTTACATTTTTTATGTTAGGGATGGAGTGTGACCCACAACAACTTGCAACATGTATACTCTACCCTACCTATCCTTCTCTGTCTCTCCAAATATTTTATGTTATCTCTGGTTATTTTATAACCTTAGGTAGTAACACCATTACAGATATGTTGTAGCATAGTAAGGAAGGGATTTTCCGCTAAGGTTTTTCTCTATGCTCATCCCTGGCTATCTCTCACTATGCCTCAAGTCAATAATTACAAACTTTCCTCTTCTGGATTTCAAGTATTAAGTCTCGGCGAGTTGCATTTGGGGTTCTAACACCTTTTAGGTTTTTCATCGGGGTTTGAACAAAACTCCCCATAAGGGTTTTATAACCATTGTTTGGCATAGATATGATGATGTAGGAGCATCCAGAATTAGCCACGAATGTGATTATTTATTCACATGTTATGGCTAAATGAGTTGAATTTTATTGGCCTGAGTGATCAAAAATCAGTTTTAGTAGAGAGGGTTGGATCTCTCGAAAATGATCTTTACTTCATTATTGTAATAATTAGAAAATTGTATTATTTTAGACTAAGGAATAAGTTGTTAGCACAGGTGTGTAACAGAGCTTAAGAATAGAGATTTAATTGTTAGATTGATTAAAATAGAGATTGAGTTGTTAATTTAGTTAGAGTAGGATTTGACTCATAAAAGAGAAAAGAATGTAATGGAGAAGGCTTAGCTGAGATGATAGAGAATTGAGTGAGTAAGCGAGAGTTTGAGTGATAGATAGGGTTTTGAGGTGGTGACAAAGGTCAAATAAAACTGTTGTAATTGAGTTGAGAGGGCCATGACCCTATAATTCCTATTTTATTGAATAAATTGATTAAGTGTGCAGTTGTGTGTTAATTCTGGTGCAGAAGTTCAATTGTGTCTGTGCATCGGTGTTCTAGACCCTAAACGGGTATTTCCTCTATTTTAATGTTCTATTTATAAACCACAACCTTTATGTGTTTTACCGTAAATAATTGTCGATTCGTGTTTAAAGTAAATATTGAGATTAAATGCCAAACCTTTATTTAAGTTCTTTATTAAAGTTATGATTTATGCACGTGGTAGTATTTGGTAAAACCATAAGTGGCATCTCACGTGCCTTTCAAGTGGTAAGTGGTAATAATCCAAGTCTGCATGATTAACTTTAGAGCTCGGCACATAGTAGACGCAAGAAAGAGAAAAGAACTTTTTTCGTGTGTCTCTGAAGTGATAATGAACATGCTAGAGTCCATGCAAGATGGTGTGGCGATCGTTGGATCTGACAGAGTAAATCGACAGTGGAAAATCAATGCTCTAGTTAGTGATAAGGGAAAGTGATAGTCGTTAGATCTGGAGAGAGGACATCAACAATGCAGAGTGAAGTGCTAGTTAAAAGGTAAAGTCAAAGTGGGACTAGTGGTTTTTAGTGGAAACGTGGGACCCTCAAGGAAAAGTAAACCATGTATAGAATTTTTTTAATGCAGTTGATTGGTTATAAAGTAACCATTAGTCTTTTTATAGACTATCACCTTATTTCGTCAACCTCCTGTGTCATTTTTGTATCAGAGCACAAAGATTGAATTTGACTGCAGTAAACATGCCACTGAGGAGAGGAGTTGGCATAGGTAGAGGAAGACCTAAAGCAAATGGAGTTTTGTTGGAGGAGATTCAGAATATGTGTACAAGGATGGACATAATGGAGACTGCTAAGAGGAGAGTACCTGATGAAGGAGTTGCCAATGTTTCAGAAGAATCTTCTGAGGAAGAAGAAGAGGAGGAAAATGAAACTACCAAAGTTATCAAGATGTTGGCTAATGTAGGTGGAAAACAAAAGGTGGAAATTCCTATGTATGAAGGGAGTCTCAATGCAAAAGAGTTGATGGATTGGATCAATGCATTGGACAAAAATTTTGACTATGAGGAGGTTGATGATTAAAAGAAGGTGAAATTTGCAGTTACCAAGTTGAAGAGTCATGCTTCTATTTGATGGGATGAATTACAAGCATCCAGAACGAGAAAAAGAAATTCCAAGATCAAGCAATGGCATAAAATGGTGAGTAAAATGAAAGCTAAATTTATGCCAAAATATTATCAGTTAAATCTTTTCAAACAGTTACACAGCTTAAGGCAAAATGGAATGTTTGTCAAAGAATATACGAAAGAGTTTTATAGGCTGAGTATTAGAGTAGGACATGCAGACGATAACATGGAGAAGGTAGACAGATACATCAATGCCTTGAGATATGACATACAGGATGATATCAATTTGCTGAGTCTAAAGACAATTGAAGATGCCTATCAAGCATGTTTGAAGGAAGAAGATAAGATGTTGAGGAAACAAAACTAGAAGAATAGTGGGAAAAGTTCAATAAGAGTTAGAGGGACTACCAGACCAAGGTTTTAGAAACATCAAAGTGAAGCAGGAAGTTCAAGTGGTATACCACCACAAAGAGGAGACTTTAATAGAAGGAGAGTTTCACCCAAAGGAAGAGGTTGAGGAACAAATGTTCGGTGTTATACATGTGGAGAATGGGGACATGTATCATGGGACTATCCTCATAATAAAGCAATAAGTTAGAGGAATGTTAACATGGTTGAGGCAAAGGAAGAAAAACCTCAAATTGTAGACAAGGAAGAATCCCCTGAAGTAGGAGAATCATTATTGTTGAAAAGGGTATCGCTTAAGGCAGCGAAAGAGACTAGAGAACCAACTCAGAGAAAGATTTTACTCAGAACTACATGCAAATCCAAAGGAAAATGCTGCAAAGTGATAATTGACAGTGGGAGCACTGATAACCTTGTTCTACAGAAATGGTGAACAAGCTAGGATTAGTGAAGATAGTACACCCTACTCCTTACAAAATATCATGGTTGCAAAATGGACATCAAATTATTGTGACATAACAATGCAAGGTAGAGACATAGAATTATACTTATAAAGATGTGATATTGTGTGATGTAATGCCAATGGATGTATGCCATGTATTGCTATGAATACCTTGGAAGTTTGATAGGAAATCTATTCATGATGGGAGGAGAAATACTTATAGTCTAGACAAGGATGGAAATAAACATACAGTGCTACCATTGAAGCATGAAGCTGACAAAGGAATAGCTGGAAACAATGTTATGCTGATGAGTCGAAAGGAACTGTTGCAAGAGGTTGGAAAAGGTGAAGAAAATGCATTTTGTTGTCATAGGGATACCTAAGATAATTTTGACTTCTACAAAATTAGATTATTTACCTGAAGAAATCAAAACTTTGTTGAATGATTTTGTTGATATTATTGTGGCTGAGTTGCTAAATGAATTGCCACCAATCAGGAGTATTAGTCACCATATTTCCCTAATACTAGGACCAAGTTTTCCAAACAAAGCAGCATATAGATTAACTCCTCAAGAGAATTTCGAAGTTGGAAGACAAGTGCAAGAGCTGATGGATAAGGGACTGATTAGGGAAAGTCTTATTCTATCTGTTGTACCAACATTACTCAATCCAAAGCGTATGTGTACTGATTCCAAATCCATAAACAAGGTCACTATTAGGTGTAGATTTCCTTTACCACACATGGATGATTTAATGGATTGTTTGAGTGGGTCAAAGTATTTTATCAAAATCTGAAGAGTGGATACCATTGAATAAGGATTAGAGAAGGAGATGAATGGAAGATTGCATTTAAAATGAACATTGATTTGTATGAGTGGTTAGTGATGCCTTTTGGACTCACTAATGCACCTAGTACATTCATGCTATTGATGAATGAACTCTTGAAGGAAAATGTAGGCAATTTTATTATTGTTTATCTTAATGATATTCTAATTTTTAATAGAACCAAAGAAGAACATCTGGAGCATATTAAGTTGGTTTTAAGAACACTGTAGAGAGAGAAACCACTGATAAATATGAAGAAATGTAGTTTCATGAAAGAATAATTAATTTATTTTGGATTTTTAGTTTCTAAAGAAGGTTTGAAAATGGATCCAGAGAAAGTCCAAGTGAGTTGGAACTGGCCTATTCCAAGGAACATATTTGATTTAAGAAGCTTTCATGGTCTTGCATGTTTTTATAGAAAATTCATCAGAGGTTTTAGTCAGATTTGTGCACCAATTCTTGAAATAATCAAGGAGACTAATAAGCCATTCAAGTGGACACAAGCAGTAGACAAAAATTTTAAGTTGTTGAGGAAGAAAATCACAGATAAACTAGTTCCAGCTTTACCTGATTTTGAAAAAGTATTTCAAGTTGAAACAGATCCTAGTGGAGTTGCAATTGGAGCAGTTTTGCGTCAAGAACAATGAGCAATAGCATACTTTGGTGAGAAATTAAATGAAGCTAAGAAGAAGTATTCTTCTTATAATGAAGAATTTTATGTTATTGTACGAGCTTTAAAAAAATGGAGACATTATTTGCTACCAAAAGAGTTTATATTGTATTCTGACAATCATTCATTACAACTCATAAACAACTAGCCAAAATTGAACCAGAAACATGCCAAGTGGGTAGAGTTTCTACAAAGTTTTACTTTTGTGATCAAACATACAAATGATAAGTTGAATAAGGTTACTGGTGCTTTGAGTAGGGTAAATTTCATTGTGCAAGAATTAAGAGTTGGTATTGTAGGATTTGAAGAAATGGTTGATATGTATAAAGATTATGCATATTTCAAAGATATTTATGTAGTTGTACAAAATCAAATAGTTCATAACAAAAGTCAATGTTTATATTATTGTATCCAAGGAGGTTTAGTGCTTAAAGGAAATAAATTGTGCATTCCCAAATGTTCTATGATGGAAAACATAATTAAGGAGAAACACAATGGAGGACTATCTAGTCACTTTGGCCAAGACAAAACCTTCACTCACATAAATGCTTTTTACTATTGGCTTAAGATGCAAACTGATGGTAAGAGATTTGTTGATAGGTGTAGAATATGTCAGCATGCTAAAGGGAGAAGATAAAATACAATATTGTACTAGCCATTGCCAATACCAGACCAACCTGGGATGCAATTAGTGTGGATTTTGTTTTGGGGTTACCTAGAACTCAAAGGGGGAATGATTCCATTTATGTTGTAGTATATAGATTTTGAAATATGGCACATTTCATTGCATGTAAGAAGACTAGTGATGCAACACATGTTACTAATCTTTTTTTTCAGAAGTTGTAAGGTTACATGGATTGCCTATAAGTATTGTGTCTAATAGGGATAGAAAGTTTTTTGGCCATTTCTGGAGAGCTCTTTGGAAGAAAGTAGGTGGTAACCTTAGTTTTAGTTCAGCATACAATCCTCAAATAGATGGACAGTCCGAAGTGGTAAACAGAAGTTTGAGGAACATATTGAGAAGTTTAGTGTATCGAAATCCTAAGCAGTGGGATTTAGCACTTGTTCAGGTAGAGTTTGCTTATAATGACACTCCAAACCAAATTACTGGAATGATTCCATTTCATATTTTTTTTGGAATGAACCCAAGAGGTGTATATGAGCTTAGGAATTTGGGTAAACAGGACACAAGAAGTGAAAAAGCGGAAGAGTTTGTAGAGAAGATGCAGATACCTCAAGAAGATGTCAAAGGAAGATTGTAGCAAAGTAGTGGTAAATATAAACAGAGAGTTGATATGAAGCGAAGAGAAAAAGAATCCCAAGTGGGGGAATTTAGTGATGGTATACCTGAGAAAAGAAATATTTCCTACTAAGACTTGCAATAAACTAAAGATGAAAAGGATAGGGCCATGTGGAATTGTAAGAAAGTTTTCAACTAATGCTTATGAAATTTAATTGCTAGAAGGAATTGGAATATCACCTATCTTCAATGTTGCAGATTTGTATCCATACAAAGAGACAGAGACAAAGCTATAGAAGGAAGCTATAGAAGATGAATTTAAAACTTTGAACTGGGAAGAACAAATGCCAAAGACAGTCAAGAAAGAGGTGGAAGTTGTTTTGGAGAAAAGAGTATCCAAAAGAACCAGAGGACAAGTTTATTTTCAGTATCTAGTCAAATGGAAAGGATAGCCAGTGGAGGATGCTAGTTGGTTGACAACAGCAGAGTTGTAGAGGTATGGAGTAAATCCTGAAAGTCTAAGGGATGATTCTTTTCTTCTTCTAGAGTCTGATGCAGAAGCATCTGATCTTAGTGAGCAATGTGATTGTTTGTTCACATGTTGTGGCTAAATGAGTTGAATTTCATTGACCTGAGCAGTCAAAAATCAGTTTTAGTAGAGAGGGTTGGATCTCTCGAAAATGATATTTACTTCATTATTGCAATAGTTATAAAATTGTATTATTTTAGACTAACGGATAAGTTGTTAGCATAGGTGTGTAACAAAAATTAAGAATAGATATTTAATTGTTAGATTGACTAGAATAGAGATGGAGTTGTTAATGTAGTCAGAATAAGATTTGACTCATGAAAGAGAAAATAATGTAATGGAGAAGGATTAGCTTAGATGAAAGAGAATTGAGTGAGTAAGCGAGTGTTTGAGTGATAGATAGGGTTTTGAGGTGGTGGCAAAGGTCAAATAAAGCTGTTGTAATTAAGCCAAGAGGGCCAAGACCCTGTAATTCCCATTTTATTGAATAAATTGATTAAGTGTGCAGTTGTGTGTTAATTCTAGTGCAGAAGTTCAATTATGTCTGTGCGTCGATGTTCTAGACCCTAAATGGTTATTTCCTTTGTTTTGATGTTCTATTTATAAACCACAACCTTTATGTGTTTTATTGTAAATCACTATTGATTCGTATTGAAAGTGAATATCAAGATTAAATGCTAAACCTATTTTTAAGCACTTAATCAACGTTTTGATTTATGCACGTTGCAATATTCTGGAAAACCATAAGTGGTATCTCATGTGCCTTTCAAGTAGTAAGTGGTAATATTCCAAGTTTGCGCGATTAACTATAGAGCTCAACAAGTAGCAGACACAGGAGAGAGAAAACAACTTTTCTTGCGTGTCTCTGAAGTGATAACGATCGTGCTAGAGTCTAGGGATGATTTTAGGGGCGAATGTTCACCCTTTGGCGAAATTAACGGGTTTTATATTTTTAGTGGGCCAATATTTTGTATCATAGTACATTTTTACAAATCACCTCAAATAGCCTACCTTACTTTAAGGGAGAGAGTAAAAAAGGTAAATTTAGCCCTTGAAATTAGGAGTTACAACCTTCCATTCACCCATTTTCAAGAATAGGTTCTATTTAAGTGAATCATTCACCCATTTTCAAGTGTAGGTTTTATTTAAGTGAATCTTATGGGCCAAAGGCCCAAATATCAAATTTATAAAAAGAGGTATGGTAAATTAATAAAAATATAAATAAATGAGAGGTATGGTAAATAAATAAAGCATATTTTATATTTACTCCATAAGTTCGGGTGTAAACAAATAAAAATATAAGTAAAGTGGAGGTATGGTAAATAAATAAAACGTCCTTTTATACTTACTCAAAAGGTATGGTAAATAAATAAAAATATAAATAAACTAGACGCATGGTAAATAAATAAACCTCTTTATATTTAGTCCATAACCCTCGTTTTATTTATGAAGGCTCAAGAAAGAGGTTTTATTTAAGTGAATCCTATGGGCCAAATACCATATTTGTAAAAGAGGTATGGTAAATTAATAAAAATATAAATAAGTGAGAGGTATGTAAAAAAATAAAACATTTTTTTATATTTACTCCATAAGTCACCTTGTATTTATGAATGGTATGGTAAATTAATTAAACTATAAATAAACGAGAGGTATGGTAAACAAATAAAACATTTTTTTATTTTTTTATATTAATACCATGCAAAAAAACATTATTAACCCTAATATTAGTATTAATAAAAATAAAAATGGTACATGGTATTGACCCATGGTATTCACCAAAATGGTACATGGTATTGACCCATGGTATTCACTTGGAATGTAGCCTATTTAAGTGGGGGAATTAAACCAGAATAGATCCATCTTTACTCTGATCTACTAACCCGCGAGAGGTATCAAATATCGTGATATGCAAACTAGCATACAGTGAAAAATATTTGATCCGATCAAGAGTAAAAATGGATGATGTAATTTAATGTATGTTAAACATTTTAGATTGGTTGAAATAAAAATAAAATAAAATCAACTATTAATTTTATTAATTTTTATAAATTACTAATAGTAATTTTTAAGCTCTAGGTTTATGATAACCCATGGTATTGACCCATGGTATTCATGTGATCATAGACTATTTAAAGGGGAAATTCTAT
>APFE031339606.1:0-13593 GCA_000404065.3 Pinus taeda | reverse complement strand
GAGTAAATAAAGGCCTCGCAATAAAAACAAAGTGCCAGACAAAATTAAATCCAGCATTTACTCATTTTTTATACAAAATCTAATGATATTTAGATTCATGTTCAGACATTTATGTGCATTGTCTCTTAAAGTTACAGAATCATTGGACTGTGAAATGCAGGTCGTTTGAAGCTCAATTTCTCATTCCTTCTTTTCACTGCCAGCATTAAATTCGACGTCGTACTGTGGAGAAAAAAAAAAAACAAACGAAACTCAGTGGACCGTTGAGAAATTTTATAATATAGTTCAGTGTCACAAATTATAAATTCCATCACTATTATTTATTATGTCTACCTACACCTATCTAACTAGATTCTTTACAGTGAAATCTATAATGGCATCCAGATGGGCTGCCCAGATTCTTGGTGGGGAATTAATTGGATAGTTAGGAAAGTGCAAACTGGGTCCACTCCACTCCACTGCCAACCCTTGCCTTAGCGTCCAAGTTATGGTATGCTGCCCTTCATTGAATTCAAGGCCGCTTTAAAACGAGTGGAAAAGAAGCAACTTTAATGGGTTTTTAACAGTGATTATGTCATTCTGTCAATAGAATTTATTTCATTGTCCACTGCTTTGATGTGGCACTGGCAGACCCACAGTGGGGTTTCAGAGTCATATTTTATTCTTTACTTTTGATAATGAAAATAAATAAGGATGGAGTTTTGTGTTTTAAGAAATACCTGGTTTAGTACGAAAGTGTTTTATATTATTTTAAACAATAAAATTTATTATGATGAGTGCTAGGGTCCCATCATGGTCTAAATGCAAACGCTGTTTTTTCGCTTTTAGTTGCAACGCTGGTTTTGATATTAACATTGGAAAAAAGGAGTTTTCTATAATGCGACTTTTTGGAGATTCCGGTGACGGAATCCGGCGGAAGAAATGAGGTTAAATCTTGATTTTTAGCAGTTAAAATGGTTTTTTAACTACATATTTGGATTCAGCGCCCTGAAAAATCCCTGGGAGCCTTTGATTGTGCAGAAACTAGCTATCAAACTTGGGATTCCAATGAAGTGTTGCCGGATTTTGACCGGAAAAATCCGCCGGAAAAGCTTTCAAAAAGTCGCTTTATAGACTACTGCTGGAAAAAATAGAGTTTTACCATGTATTCAACGCTGCCTTTGATATCAACATCCTATTGTGCAAGGAAAATGAATATGGACCAACAAAAAGTTTTGGATATATATATATATATATATATTTTTGGTAAGTAGTGAAACTGGAAAATGGACCAACAAAAAGTTTTGGCCAGGTATTTAATTATATATATATATACATTTGGTAAGTAGTGTAATGGGTAGATTATTGATTACTATTTCAGGAGTTGATATCATTTTGGTAACAATTTAATCATTACGCAAGTCAAAACTTTTACATCATTTATATCTGAAAGTCTCAAGCAATATTTTAACCATTACCTACATTATGACTTACCCTATATATAAGTTTGACCATTACCTACATTATGACTTACCCTATATATAAGTTAATTAAGTATTGAATTAAAGCTGTTCATCTCTGAATGTCTCAAGCAATATTTTAACCATTACTTGCATTATGACTTACCCTATATATAAGTTAATTAGGTATTGAATTAAAGCTCTTCATATCTGAAAGTCTCAAGCAATATTTTAACCATTACCTGCATTGTGACTTACTCTATATATAAGTTAATTAGGTTTTGAATTAAAGATATTATAATATTTTACTTAACACATTTACATGTGTTTAGTGAATTATCTTTCAACAACAATGTATTTACGTGTTGATAACTCTTAATTTAGAATTGACTAAGGCAAGTTATAATATTTAAAAATAATTATTTTTAAAACATTTGATTGGATCATATCTTGAAGGTCTTATTGCAATTTTTGCCCAATACAATGATATGTGGATAACTATTTCACAAACTCTTTTTGTTAATACAATTGTAATATTTATGCCATGATGTTATGTGGATCACTGTTTCACAATTCTTTGTTATAATTTATGGACACAATTGTAATATTCATGCCATGAAGATATGTGGATAACTCTCACAATTTTTTGTTATAATTTCTGGACACAATTGCAATAATCATGCCATCATTTTTAGATATTTTGATACAATTGCAATATTTATGTCATAATTTTTAGATATTTTCTTGATATAGTTGGAATATTCATACCATGATTTTTAGATATTTGTGTAATGATTTTTTATTATTAATCTTCTCAGGGAAATCATCCAAAATTAAAATTTTTGAAAATAGTTTAAAGGTGTGATTAGTGATTATGCATCATAATTTAAGCAAGTCTCCCCCTAAAAAATGGAGAAGCATAAGATGTAAATAAATATACATATTAGGAGTTTCCTGGGCACTTTAATATGTAAAAATGTGTATGTGCATATTTACTAGTGGTTACTATCCACTAATATTTATGCATGTCCTTGCGCTTGTTGAAGATAATGGAAAATATCTTAGAATAGTGTGAGTTGGTTCATGTAATCTCACAATAGGAATTAGTTTCTATTTCTTAAGTTATTGTTCTAACTTCCCTAAAAACCATGATTACTATACAATGTGTGATGTACATGAACAATGTAGAGCGTTTTGCAGAGCTAGAGTCTCATGGTTCAGACTTCCTTTCATAGAGTTGACCAGTGGATTTTATTTCTTTTAATACAACATTGCCATTTTTATTATGGTATCAGAGCGTCAGGGCTGAGGTACCTGTACGCTGAGAGGAGGGTGCGACTAAACCAAAATCGTTGCAGGTTTAAGAAGAATAAACGCGATGATTACTCAAACACACTTAACATCACCATCTCTGATATTAGGCATATCGCTGCGACCACGTTGTAAATAAGTGGTGTACATTTGTGACGACGTCTCAGATAAGTGGTGTATATCTGCGACGATTGTGTAAACAACAAAAAAGCTCTGTGGAGGCCAAGAGAACACTGCATCTTGGAGAAGGTTGCAGACGCTGAAACAGAAGGTTGTCTGGATGCTATAAAGGAAGCCACGGTGATCTGCGGGTGTGCTGTGAGATCAAACAACATTGAAGATCAGTGATCTGTCTTTGTCACAGATATGGGGTAAATCTAACATCTTCTTTTACCTGCCATTTTTTTTTTTGTAAATCGCCAAGATGAATAATAATATGTTTGAAGCATGCTTGAATGAGCATAACAAGCTCGATGGTTCCAATTATGCAAATTGGAAATTCAAGATGCAGACTCTGTTAGAAGTGCAGAGTGCTTGGATGATTGTAAATGGGGATGAGTCGAAGCCAGCGGTTGGATCAACGTCTATCCCAGATTGGGAGAAGCGATAAGGTAGAGCAAAGATGTTGTTGAAGATGTCAGTGAAAGACTGCATCATACCACACATCAGAGAATATAAGACAGCTAACGAGATCTGGGGAATTTTGAAGGATTTATATGAGATCAGGAATACAAATCGTTTTCTGTTTCTGAAGAGCAAGATCTTATCCTTGAAGATGGAGGAGAATGAAATAGTTTCTGCCTTCATAGCAAGAATCAAAGATTTGAAGAACAAATTGGCAGACATTGGTCATATAGTTGACGATACAGATTTTGTAACAATTACCATGAATGGTGTGACCGATGACTACCAAATGTTCATCACTGGGATAAATGCGAGAGAGAAAATCCCGAAGTTTGAAGAGCTGACAGGGATACTGATGCAAGAAGAAGAAAGAAGATCGACTCTGAAGCCCAAGAGTGCCGATCTTGCATTGACGGCGAAGAGTAACTTTTTCAAAGAGAAAGGAAATCCACAACAGCAAATCGGAGGACATTCGTAGAAAAGACTGAATCAGACCCAAGGTATGCATTCGAATAGAAACAACTCTGAAATTAAATGTTTTTATTGCGGAAAACTTGGTCATATTACTAGGGAGTGCAAGAAGAAGAAATATCATGAAGAACAACAGAAGCAGAAACGACATGCAGGGAATCTCACGAATGAAAATCATGTGCAGAATTTCAGATTGTTTATGGCAGATTTTGGTGAGAATGTTGATGCAGACATCTGGTATGTAGATTCGAGAGCATCAACACATATGGCAGGGAACAAGCATTGGTTCGAAGATTTTAAAGAAATCAACGAAGGAGCACAGATTTACCTAGGTGATGATAGAAGTCATCAGATCAAAGGGTGTGGGGAAATTTCTGTCATTCTACCAAATGGTAATGTAAAACAAATTCATAATGTCATGTATGTGCCCGATGTAACAAAGAAATTGATCTATGTATCCATGATCACAGATCAAGATCTTAAAGTTGAATTTTTTAAATCTAACTGTTATATTAAAGATCTGCTAGATGGCATGAAGACAATTGCTACAGGAATCCGAATAGGAGGTTTGTACAAGTTGGATGTAAGACCTGCACCAGTTCGAGCCTTAACAGTTGCGAGTTTGACTATAGAAGAGCTATGGCATCAGAGACTTGGTCATATCAATTATAATGATTTGCTGTTACTACAGAAGAAGGAAATGGTAAGAGATCTTCCTATGCTAAAGCAAGTACATAATGATTGTGATGCATGTACATTAGGAAAAATGCATAGAGAAGAATTCCCTATTCCAGTAGAAAATAAATAGAGGGATATACTTGAATTAGTGCATACAAACTTGTGTGGACCCATGCAAACAAAATCATTAGAAGGTGCACTATTTATTTTACTATTTATTGATGACTATAAAAAGTTTTCTTGGGTATATTTCTTGAGCAAGAAGAGTCACACATTTGAATACTTTAAGCAGTTCAAAAACATGATTGAAAGGCAAACAAGGAAACAAATAAAAACTATCCGTTCCGATCAAGGGGGAGAATACAGGAAAGATGAGCTTATTAGGTATTGTAAAGACCATGGAATATTGCAGCAGTTCACAATACCCCATACTCCACAACAAAATGGAGTCACTGAAAGAAAGAACATAACACTGTGGAATGTTCTATGAGCATGTTGAAAGGTAAGAATATTTCAAATGGTTTTTGGGCTAAAGCATTGAATACTGCAGTTTTTTTGAAAAATAGGAGTTCTACAAAGAGTCTTGAGTTTAAAACTCCTTATGAAGCATTATATGGATTTAAGCCTGCAGTAAAACATTTAAGAGTATCTAGGTCTAAAGCATTTGCCCATATTCCAAAGGAAGACAGAATAAAACTAGATTCAAAAGCCATCAGATGTACCTTTGTAGGGTATTGTTCACGACATAAAACTTATAGATTATTTAATCCCTCTACTCACAAAATCTTTGTTAGTAGAGATGTCAAATTCCATGAAGAGGATCATGAAGAATCTGATGAGCACAATGAGGAATGGGATATTCCGTACTTAGTGGAAGAAGAAGCAGAAAACAATCAGGATCAACAGCAGACAAAGGCAGAAAATGAACAACAACAATAATAGTAGCAGTGGTAGCAACAAGAACAGATACAGCAGCAGCATTAGCATCAGATACAACAGTAGCAGCAACAACGGGAAGAAAAAGAGAATGATGATCAAACAAGGTTTGAGGCTACCCCACCTCTTAGGAGATCAGGTAGGAAAGCTCAATTGCCTGCAAGATATAGGGAAAATGCTTTTATAACTAGTATGATGAATGTGGTTGAACCTTCTAATTATAAAGAAGCAAATGAATGTAGAGAATGGAAAATAGCCATGGAACAGGAATATGAATCAATAGTCAGGAACAACACTTGGGAACTAGTTGAACATCCTAAAGGAAAACAAACCATAAGTTGTAAATGGTTATATAAATCGAAGATTAATGCAGATGGAACTAGAGAAAAATTAAAGGCTAGATTGGTAACAAAGGGGTATTCACAAAAAGAAGGTATAGACTATGAAGAAACCTTCACCCCTGTAGCTAAACTAAATACTATCAAAATGTTAATTGCTTTAGCTACTAAGAAACATTGGATAATACACCAACTAGATGTAAAGTCTGCATTTTTAAATGGAGAACTAAAAGAGGAGGTTTATTTAGAGCAACCTCAAGGGTTTGTCCAAAAAGGGAAATAACATTTAGTCTGTAGATTGAAGAAAGCACTTTATGGACTAAAGCAAGCACCCATGTCTTGGTATGAAAAGATTGACTCATTTTTTCTGCAAGCTGGCTACAACAGAAGCAAAAATGACCCTAATCTTTACACCATGCAAGATGAACAAGGGCGCATGGTGATGATTTCTCTGTATGTAGATGATTTTATCATTACAGGTGATGCTACATATCTGATCAAAGAAATCAAGCAACAGATGTCACAGGTATTCGAAATGAAACACCTTGGTTAATTAAAATACTGTTTGGGTCTTGAGATCTGGAGAGATTCGGGACAAACATTTCGGTCCCAAGGACAGTATGTCAAAGGCTTGTTAAAGAGATTTAGGATGGATCAGTGTAAGCCTGCAGCAGTACCATTATAACAAAACATCAAACTGCAGAGTGAAGATGGCTCAAAAGAGGCAGATGTGACACTTTACAGACAGTTGGTTGGAAGTCTCATCTACCTAACCACCACTAGACCAGATTTGGATTATGCAGTTAGTGTGCTAAGCCAATATATGTCCAAGTCACTTGAAAGCCATTGGAATGCAGCAAAAAGTGTTTTGAGGTATCTACAAGGTACTGTAGATTACGGTATTATTTACATTGACTCTTCTGATGTTAGATTGACAGGATTTGCAGATTCAAATTGGGTTAGAAATGTAGATGATCGCAGATCCATAACAGGTTATGCATTTAGCATTGGATCTGGGGTGATCACAAGGAGCAGCAACAAGCAGAACACAGTCTCCTTGTCCTCAGCAGAAGCAGAGTATCAAGCCATGTGTGCAACAACGTGTGAGGTAATTTGGTTGCGGAGACTTCTCTAGGATGTCGGGGAAGAACAGATAGACGCAACAACAATCAGATGCAATCAAACTTGCTAATAATCCGGTGTTCCACAAAAACACTAAACATATTGATACACAATTCCAATTCATCACGGAGAAAGTGCAATCCAAAGAAATCCATTTGGTATATTGTAATACATGTGATAATGTTGCATATATTTTCATTAAGTCTCTTGGCAGGATTAAGTTTGAATTGTTTAGGGAGATGTTAAGCATATTTGTGAACCCCTTCTCTATCAAGGGTGAGTGTTGAAGATAATGGAGGATATCCTAGAATAGTGTGAGTTGGTTCACGTAACCTCAAGATAGGAATTAGTTTCTATTTCTTAGGTTATTGTTCTAACTTCCCTAAAAAACATGATTATTATATAATGTGTGATGTACATGAACAATGTAGAGTGTTCTACAGAGCCAGACTCTCCTGGTTCAGAGTCTCTTTCGTAGAGCTGACTAGTGGGTTTTATTTCTTTTAATACAACATTGCCATTTTTATTAGCGCTTGAGTTGGCAATCAATTTCTCTCGCTTAGATACAATGTCTCCTATTTAGATATCAACTTATGCACTTGAGTTGACAATCACTTTGTCCAGCTTAGATTTCAACTTATTACTCCCTCCCAAGGTAGGACTACAACAATATATTTTCCTATTGACCACTATGAGTTTAACATTCACTAATTGTTAAAATTGGCAAATAGGGCCAAACTTCATGTGGGTCACCTTATTCATGGATGATAATACTTTTACTAAATTCCTCTCATCGAGAGGTGTAGGATTGATCTAAATATCATCTGATTCTGATAAGTATTTATGGAGATATGAATTTATTTTGATCATGAACTAATTATCAAAGTCGACCAACAAATTATGTATGCTGAGAAGCCCAACGGACACATCTATTCATCATCAACATTTGCATATAAATACAGGATGTCTCCTCCTCATTTGTCACTTCACTTCTCATCACATCTCTCTCTCTCCTGCGCAGAAAAATAGTATCTTCTCTCTCTTGTGTAGAAAGGACTCTATCTCTCACACGTGTGGAAAAGGGACGTAGATTTTAGGGTTGCAGCTGCAGATCGGAACTTTGCCCAGTGTTGACCAACATTCTCTCTCTCTGGAATGCGCAGTAGGTGACGCTGACTCTCTTTGGAAGGCCGCATTTTTTGGTGAAGGAATCAAGGTGATCCAACCTCCGGTTTGACAGATATTGACTGCCCTAGTTTAGGGCTGATCTAGGGTTTGCTGCTGTTGATGTAAATCAGATTTTTGTACTATTTCTCTCTACTGCATTATTGAAGATAAAAGAATATTTGACCAAAGGGTTCCCAATATTTGGTTTTGTCCTTGGCTAGCCGTCACATCTTGTGTCTCTTGTCTTGGTTTGTTTTCTGTTGATCATTTAATGTTCTATCCACACTTTACTTAATGTACATGTGATTGCTAATCTATGGATAATAATAAGAAAGATAAGTAAACTGCTCTAAACATAGAACATACCATATCTTAACATGGTATTAGAGCTGAGGTGAAGACAAAGCCCAAGCAAGAGCAAGAGCAATCACTAGAGAGAAGGTTGGTAAGGCTATCTAAAAAGAACTATGGGGTCCTCAGCACACATCCCAGCTGAAGACAAACTCCGTGAGAAGTTTGACTACCACAGATGGAAGATGTCTCTCAATCTAACAGTAGAAGAACAAGAAGTGCTGGACCATGTGAGAGGCGGAATTGTTGAGCCTCCATCAAATGCATCCGCTGCTGTGAGAAACAAATGGACCAAGGGAGAATTCAAAGCAAAGAAGATCATCCGAGACTCTATCGGCAAACGCTTGGTAGCCTATGTTTCCGTGTTGAACACCTCCAAGGAAATATACCATAGATTGGTGAGTTTATTTAAAGTTAATGATGCAAATCAACTTCTGTTTCTTAGAAATAAGCTGAAGGAAATTAAGAAGGGCAAGGATGAAAATATGCAAGCATATTTCTTAAGAATCACCGAGATCAAGAACGATCTCCTATCTATTGGGGAAGTAATTCCTGACAGGGAAATGGCACTCACAACTCTTGGAGGACTACCATCTGAATGGTATATATTCAAGACTACTCTCCTCAACAATAATGTAATTCCTGGATTTGAGGAATTAATTGCAAGATGTATTCAATAAGAAGCAAGGATGGAAGAACAAGAAATGCCCACACTTAAAGCTAATCCTGCTGCCTTTTCTTCTCATGTTAAAAGACGAAACAATTTCGAGGCTAAATCCAAAGGAAAGGCTGGACCAAAGGGTGGAAGAAAAGGATGATGTTACCATTGCAATAGACAAGGTCATTATGCAAGGGAGTGTCCTGATAAAAGGAACTCACACCAGGATGATGATCAAAATCCCTCTCAAGGCAATCAAAGAAATGGTAGGTCAAATGGCCGAGGTAAAAGGAGTGCTGGAAATCAAGGAAGAGGACAACCATTCAAGAAGGCAAGAAATTCTAGATATGAATCTAACACTGTTGACAATAAGCAGGATGAATATTATCTACCAACTGCTCTATTTACCTCTGCTGCTCCGGACTCGCTGGGAAATTGGCTTATTGATAGTGGTGCCTCAAGGCACTTCACTGGTTACAAAGAAGTTCTCCATAATTTGATAGAGAAAGAAACCAACTTGGAAATTGTCCTTGGAGATAATATGAAATATCCTGTGAAAGGTGTAGGCAATGTCTCTCTTAAATTGAATCAAGGTAATACAATCCACCTACAGGATGTATTATATGTCCCTGATCTAAAAAAGAACCTGGTGTCCATTTTAACAATGGAAGAAAAAGGCTACAAGGTGGCTTTCAGCGATAGCAAGGTACGTTTATGGAAAAACAATATTAAAGATCCCTTCACTCTTGGGTTTCGAGTTGATTCATTATATTAGGTCGGAGGAAGTCCGCTAGGTGTCATGTCTTGTGACACATCTCTTCAATCCGAACTATGGCATCGAAGGTTTGCTTACCTTCATTATAAATTTCTACCCGATGTAAGACAAATGGTGACAGGGATGCCTGAATTCCGAGTAGAGAAAAAATGTGTATGTCCGGGATGTGCCGAAGGAAAGCTCAAAAGGGGACCATTCCCCTCAAGCCAAATAAATACCTTCGATATATTACAATTGGTTCACTCAGACATATCTGGTATGATGCTTGTGAACTCCTTGGGAGGATATTCATATTACCTCACTTTTACGGATGACTATTCTCGCAAGACTTGGATATACTTCTTGAAAAAGAAGGATGAAGTGTTCTCTTGGTTTCGACACTTCAAAGCCTTGATCAAGAATCAAACCGAAAAGAAGATCAAGATCTTAAGGACTGATAATGGGACTGAATATGAATCTAATGAGTTTCATGAATTTTGTAAAGAGGCTGGCATTAAGAGGGAGACTACTGCACCATACACTCTTGAACAGAATGGTGTGGCGGAAAGGAAGAACCGTACGATTGTGGAAGCTGTCCATGCTATGCTCCATGATCAAAGACTTCCAAAGTTTCTATGGGCCAAAGCGGAAAACACCACCATATATGTACAAAACAGACCCTCATCAAGCATTGGGTTCCAAGACTCCTGAGGAAATGTTCACTGGTAAGAAACCTGACGTATCTCATTTTAGAATTTTTGGAAGCTCTGTATATTTTCATGTGCCGAAAGAGAAAAGGAATAAATTGGGTGCATCTAGAAAGAAAGGAATCTTCGTGGGCTATAGTGAAGATACAAAGGGCTATAGAATCTATGTAGTCGGTTAAAGGGAAGTCGTGATTAGTCATGATGTCACCTTTGACGAAGATATAGCTCTTAGCAAGGTGAAGAATCTTCCTACTGTGAGGAGCTCTCAAGAAGCTGACACCAGGGAACCAAAAGAAAAGATGATGAAACAATGCCAAATGTGGAAGAACCCATGGATACTATTGATCCTCCTCCACTTGAGCCTTCCTCTTTTAGGAAGAGGCCTTCATGGCTTAGGGGGACACTTGATGATGTTTAAGGACATACTGCACCCCGAGGAACCTTCCCTGAAAGTAAGAAACCAAACAGGTATCGGGGATACCCGACCATCATGAGCACGATCATTCAAAATGAGCCTTCATCATTCTCAGATGCCATCAAGCATCAAGTATGGAAGGATGCTATGACTGAAGAATATGAGTCTATTATAAAGAATGATGTCTGGGAAGTGGTTCCCAGACCCCTTGACAAGACAATTGTCACTTTTAAATGGCTTGACAAGATAAAGCATGCAGCTGATGGACGTACAGAAAAGTATAAGGCTTGTTTGTCGCTCGTGGCTTCTCCCAGAAGGAAGGTATAGACTATGACGAGATATTTGCACCTGTTGCCAGATATACGATCATCCGCTCGACCATAGCCCTTGCGGCTTCACAAGGATGGAACCTACATCAGATGGATGTAAAGGCTGCATTCTTGAATGGTTCGATCAAAGAAGAGGTCCACGTGGAGCAACCCGAAGGATTTGAGATTTATGGGTGAAAATCTCATGTGTGCAGGTTGAAGAAGGGCCTCTATGGGCTAAAGCAAGCACCTCGAGCATGGTATGAGAGGATCGATAGCTACTTGATGAAGCCGGGATTCACTAGGAGTGAAGCTGATCCTAACCTTTACTTTAAGGTTGAATATGATAAACCTCTCATACTGGTGCTGTATGTTGACGACCTCTTTCTAACAGGTGCAGACCCTCTCATTCACAAATGTAAGAGGGAGTTGGCTTTTGAATTTGAAATGAAGGACCTAGGACTAATGCACTATTTCCTGGGACTTGAAGTTTGGCAGAAGCTAAGGGAAATTTTCCTATTTCAAGGAAAATATGTGGTGAAGATATTGGAAAGATTCGGTATGGTGGACTGAAAGCGCATAACTACCCCGATGGAGCTTGACTTCAAAAAGTTAAGCGGTAGTGCTGCTGGACTTGTTTTGCGAAATGCCACCGAGTATTGTCAACTCGTTGGAGCATTAATGTTCTCAGTGAACACTCGTCCAGATATATGCTTTGTATTCAACACGTTGGGTCAACATATGGTTGAACCTCACCACACACATTGGATTGGTGCCAAGAATCTGTTGAGATATCTTCATGGCACAATTTCTTATGGGTTAAGATACACTGCCGGAGATGTGAGACTACTTGGATATACTGATGCTGATTGGACAGGTAGTGTGGTGGACTGTAAGAGCACTTCTGGGTGCTGTTTCTCCTTGGGATCTGCTTCGATATCCTGGATAAGCAGGAAGCAGAAGTTGGTGGCTTTGAGCACCACCAAGGTAGAGTATATTGCTGCTAGCATGGCCTCCTGTGAGGCAGTCTGGTTGCAAAAGCTCTTCAGTGAGTTGTTTGGATTTACATTGGATACCACTGTGATTCTATGTGACAACCAGAGCGGGATTCGTTTATTAGAAAATCCCGTATTCCATGATCGCTCCAAGCATATTGATATCAGGTACCATTATATTCGAGATATGGTGCAGTGAGGAGCAATAAGGCTCCAACATATTGGTACAGATGAACAGGTCGCTGACATTTTGACAAAGCCCCTAGGAAAGGTCAAATTCCTGACTTTTCGAGAACGACTTGGTGTCATTCAGAGACCCTCTGATGAGGGTCAAGTATGATGTACTGAGCTCTGGGAGCTCCAGGGGGCACGGGGTACTTCTCAGAGCGACATATGACCACAGGGTGACTCACCATCCCCTATTGGTGCACTTTGTACAAGGTAAAAGGTTCAACCTTCCCCTGTGACACCTCATGCCGACTATGGGACAGGATGATTAGTTCTCCTGTGGTCCAGGATGATTCGTTCTCCATGGCGACTATGGAACAGGATGATTAGTTCTCCTGTGGGCTTGGATGATGTGTTCTCCATGGCGATTGTGGAACAGGATGATTCGTTCTCCTGAGGGCCAGGATGATTAGTTCTCCATGGCATCCACTGACAGGATGATTCGCTCTCCTATGGATAGGATGATTAGTTCTCCTGTCGAGGCATCCTACCCATGCAGTTTGGGACTCATGGGAAGTACCTCTCATCTGATCAATGAGCAGGGAAATGAGGCTAGGGACCATAGTAGTACCAATGGACGCATCGTTGTATCTATCGTACTCCATATGCTAGGATGACCTTTATTGATCTGGGATCAATGATACTGGTCTGGGACCAGTGACAGTGGTACACACTCTGAGACTGATTTCGGGTCAGTGGAGGATGGTATGATACATCCTCGATCATTTCTTTTTCTTCATAATTCGAGCAAAGAAAAGCAAAGCAAAGCAAAGTAGAGCAAGAAGGGTCAAGCCATGTTGGGTTGTGTTATATTCTTTTCACATAGTTAACAAGGGGTTTGAGGGGTACCCGTAACCCCACTTTATGGGGTCCGGGGCAGCGCCCCGGAAAATTTTGGTTTTGGACCCTATGTTAGGTTGGGCGGACCCACCTATGGTTTTGTGCATGATTTTGCACATGTTTTTGGACGCGATGGTTTTGGTCCATGGTATTGGATGCGATGGTTTTTTTTTGGTCCATGGTATTGGACGTGATGGTTTTTCGGTCCATGGTATTGGATGCTTCGGCATGTATAAGTATGTATTGTAACA
>APFE031339602.1:3891-32193 GCA_000404065.3 Pinus taeda | reverse complement strand
TTTTAGCTAGAGTTGACATAGATTTCATCTTCATTTTTCTTGCAGCAGCAGAGATACTGGGCCAATGTCATTAGTCTTTTATTTGATGCCTTTATTTTCCTTTAAGATTTGATTTCATTTCAGTTGTTGTTCAAACTTTCTTGTAGAATACTTTTAAGTTATAAGAAATCATTTAAAGCTCATCACAATCTCACACACTTCACTTGCTTTATTTCATTTCCATCACATCACAGTAGGAGAGATATACTTAAAAACAAACTTAAAAAGTTAAAAACGACAAAAGCTTAAGAAATAGTTGCCTAAGTACATATAGTACACGTCACTTCATCAGCTTACGAGCCCCGGGTTGACATTTAAAAGTTGCAATTTAGACATCACTAAATTGACCAAACAAGCCTACATAAAAATAATATTGTAAGGGCACAACAATAACAATAGTGGGATTGTATGGGGCACTATAATAACAATATGGGGACTCCATGGGAACAACAATAAAACAAGGGGGCTGCACTATTAACAATAAGGGGCTACACTAGCATTATAGGGACCTAACATGCCCCTTTCCTTCAAAAAAGTGTTGT
Organism: Pinus taeda; assembly: GCA_000404065.3. Taxonomy (NCBI): domain Eukaryota; kingdom Viridiplantae; phylum Streptophyta; class Pinopsida; order Pinales; family Pinaceae; genus Pinus; species Pinus taeda. The sequence continues at coordinate 31,612 of APFE031339602.1, read as the reverse complement.
CCTCAATGCTTGAGTAGTTTTGGATGCTTCTGTATAAAATTCTCATCCTCCCATGTGGAGTATTTAGTAGGTAAGTTCTTCTACTTAATGAGATACTCTGAAATTGATCAATTTCATAGTTGTCAGGTTCTTGTTTTTGTGACTACTTCAAGTTCCAATATGATTTTTCCTTCCTCTTCAAGTTTTAGAAATATTGTTTAAACTTGGAGCTTGTCACCTATAACCTTATTTATGCATGAAACATGGAGAACTAGGTGGACTCAGGAAGATGCATGAAGCTCCAATTTGTATGCCATAGTACCAATATTTTGCAACACCTTGTAAGGACCATAGTAATTTGGTGATAATTTATTATCTTTCTTAGCTTGCTTGAGGGACATTTGTTTGTATGGTTGTAGTTGTAAAAATACCCAGTCGCCTACATCAAAACTTCTTTCACTGTGATGTCGATATTCCTATTGTTGCATTCGATTTTGCACCAAAGTGAGGTTATCCTTTAAGATTTGGAAAACTTGTTGTTGATGATCGATGTGATCTTCCACTGCTTGACCCTTAGAATTATTTTCCAAGACTTTTTGGAGATCAAGAGAAATATATGATTTTGTTGTTTGAACCTCTAGTGAACATAATTGTGTAATTACACCCCATTGTTATTTATTTGGAATCTTTGTTACACTAGGCAATCCCTCTTGTGGAAAAGAGCGATCTCCCTAGATCCTAAATGGAAACTAGAAACAATCATGACAAATGAACTAACTCTTTCCCTAAGTTGAACTTGTTTGAATTATAAGCAGTCTAGCTAATGGATAGAACTCTTACTGGTTTCAAGAAATGCCTAATGAAGATCCCTGGTTGTGACTTGATGTAGCTCTTCAATGCCTGATAGGACCTACAAACATAAACCATAAAAATGATCAAAATCACATGTGATATAATAATTCAAACAACTTAGCCTAATGATCAAGGAAATTAGGGATTGAACTTTCCTTAACGAACATAATAAACAATTGCAAACTATTCATCATCCATAAAAGACAAAATCAATGGAATAAAGTGCTCATTTGTATTAATCAGAAGATAAGAGGAACCTTACAACCTTCGCCTTGATGTCATGAGGTCCCTCCGAAATGCCTTCAATATCTTCCTTAGATAACAAGCTCTCCAATCTCAAACTAATAACATAATTTTGTATTCTTTGAACGTTGACCTCCTTCATCCCTCAACCCTCTAGTCCTTTTATAGATCAAAGAGGAGGAAGTTTTAGATCCCTAAGAAGAGGATGAACCTCCTTTAATGAAGGATTAATTACCATGAGAAAAGGGATGGAGATGCATCTTATGAGGGTTATAGTTCAAATAATCATCACCTAGAAGGATTCAGTTGGGAAATATTCGACCAACTAGTTTCTAGAATGTACCTTTTTTTTACTTTGTAGAATTCACTTGCGCGGGTTTATAATTACAGACAGAGCGTAGGTCTGCACTATTTTCAGAGTCAATTTCAGTGCATGCATGGGAAACATTAGAGAAATCGGCACAGGTGGAACTTAATAAGGTGTGAGAGCTATTTGACCCAAATTTCTCATGTACTTTAACATATTTTGTGTTGTTTGACTTCTAAGGGAGTTGGTTTCAACATGTTCACAGATGATAAAAATATCCATAACCTGATCAAGTGTCATGGCAAAAAATTGATGTGTAACTGATTGCCCCTACAGTGCGAAGTCTGAATAATAAGTTTAAAAGATTGAAGCACTTTATCATTCCAAGGATTGAATCATAGGTAATGGTCGAAAACCTGCAAGGAACATTCAAGGAAACATAATGCAAAATATATATCAAAAATTATCTTTGAGGTAGGCATTCCCATACTCAGAGTAAAGCAAACTTAATGAACAAGCATGGAAAAACTATGATCATATATATGGTAGACACAATATTGACACAACCATCTGTCTACCTAATCGTGAATATAAAATTTTTTCGCAACCTGGATTGATGAAACTAGATTCAAGGTCTTGATCTCCATCTCTCTATCCACATTACGATTATAACCATGCGAGTGAATGTCTTGAAGTCGAACATGGGAGAAACCACTTGATTACTGGTTAATGATGTGAACCGTTAACAAGCGCAAGAGAAACCACCAATAATGACAATGGCTCTCAAGGTACTACAGTGCAATCTATGAAGTGCAAATATGTGATCTGAAGTCAAACACTCATAGAATCATTCAATCAAAGGCCAATGATGAGAACCTGTCATTGAAAGCAAAAAACCTGCCATTAAGGCATGTAGGCTTCAAGGTACTAAAGGTTTCTAAATCAACTTCCTAGATAATGAGCTCAAGTCGATAGGAAGCAATTTGTCGTAATAAAGCCTACGACACGAAACATGATATCAAATTTTGAAAATAATTGCAAGGATTGACTCAAGGATGGCTGACGCGAATGAAGGTAAAGATTTTGTAAAAGGATTTGAACCAAGGTTGAACTTCTCTTGAACACATAACGACACTATAATTATTTGGTAGCATTTGACTTAATGATAATACCCAAAACCATGAAGACTTTCAATGAGGTTTTGATTAACTGTAAGGAAAATGGATTTCCCAACTTGGAAATGAATGTGATGGAGCGCTGTGTTCAAGAGTGACATGCTACCTTTTGATGATGTATAATGGACACTTTCCCCAATTCCCCCCCACCATTACTAGCAAGTACCTCTTTATTTTTTACAAGCTTGAGGAGGATAACATATGCTTGGATTGTAAGCTCATCCTTCGGATGAGTCCATCGAAGTATTATTAAAGAACCCTAAGAAGGAATGGTTTGGTCTCATCATGCTTAACGACTCCTATACTTTTTAATTTTTTACGAGTCCAGTAAAGGCGTAACTTGATGTCATTTTCTTTTAAGAGTTTGAAAAAGACAAAAAAAACTCATTCAACTCTTTGACTGTAAAATTTTAACGAGCTCAGAGAAAGTAAAGCTCGACGTTTTTCATTTTTAGAGAGTCAGAAGAAAAACATAAGTAGAGTCCATTAGGTTCTTTTTTATCAGTTTAGTCTCTCAGGTCCGAAAAAAGGATAAAATAATACAAGAGATAACTCTATTGACCATGTTTGATCAACATATACCTTTTTCGTAAATAGTCCTAGCTCAATCTGTAAAAGGGGTAAAATTATACTGAGTGGACGGTTGTTCATTTACTTTTACGAGTTCAAAAAAGCAAGTACTCAGCAATATTTTCATTTTAAAAATGTCTGAAAAGGGCTTAAAATAAGACTTCATGATTTTTTGCTTTTTCGTAACTTTTAGAGAGCATAAAAAGCGATAAAAGTATGCTAAAATGTAAAAAATGATTCATCTTGACTCTGTAAAAGATCCTACACATTTAAACTCAATAACCTGTCATAACTGATCCAAAAGGTGTTTTCCCTCTTAACAATAGTAAAAATAATATTTTTTAAGCTAAAAAACTTATAAAAGTGGGAAAAAGTAATTTATTTTTACCATTTGCATTTTCACTATTTCAAAGTAGAAAGGGGTTTTTACTGTGAAAATTCTAGGACGGATTCCGAGCCAACTGGTGGATGAAATCACGCGTCGTTTCCTCTAGGTAGAAGATCTTTCCGTAACTTAGCTTTCTATCCATTTATTTTTTCATTTTAAGCTTTAATTTGTTTTTTTGGGACAAATATTTGTCAAAAAATGTGCCCTCAGCCCTATGCGGGTTTTTTTCAATCAGGCCAGCGCAGTTCGATAAAATTTTCCATATGGAAATTCTTGGCATACACAAAATTCTGCTGGAAATATCCGTGCAACTGAGTCGTGTCCATAAAAGGGTGGTCATGCAGGTACCATGGGATATTTTTAAAACAAATTTTGAAGCCCAAAAAACATGAAATTAGTTTCAAAAACGCTTCTAACTACTTTAAAATGGTCATTTCATGTCATTTGCTTGCCCAAAAATGGAATGGAGGGAAATAAAGGATGAAGTCGATGATGTGACTGCTCTGGCAGATCCAGCCACTTTGCAGGCTCTCAGAACTTATGGCCTCTTAGAATATTGACTAATCCCTGGGATGAAAGCTTGGTTAGATCTGATGGCATGGTTGGTGAGGACCTAGAATATCCAGGAACAATGTTTTGTGATTGCTGATCATTGCCTTACCATTGATGCTGATGTAATCTATCTCATGACAGGGTTATCCCATCACGGAGCTGATATTTCACTATTTGGATTGAGAGGAGGGGGAGATACTACTGAGGGATACCTACGATGCTTTTGTAGGGGTGCACTACCCAAAGATGGACATATTGACTTCAGTCCATCGAAATTTTACCCTTGAGGACCATTGCTTTCATGTTTGCAAACTATGTGGTAGTGCTTACTTTCATATAGCCACATGGGCATAGATGCAGATAGTTGTGGAATGTTGGGAGTCAACGGTATACAACTGGTGCAAGGCAGTAGTGGTAAATATGAAGGGCTAGTTGACTAGGTGCAAGAAAGGTAAACTGAAAATTTTTAGTTATGGTGCCATTCTAGTTGCTTTTTCCCTGGAAAGGGTTCCTATTCTTCGGCCATAGAAGATCTGGGTAGACAAGGGGGGTTCGAGGGATGCACACTTGATGAGGTGGGTTGCACTGATGGCATGCCATGGTGGTGACAGTCCTGTAGTGAGGTATACGACAAAGTTTTTTGACTGGATAAGCCAGTAGATTGTTCTATTCGAGGAATTTGCATATGCTGGGATAGATTACAGAGATGATCCTGATATCCCACTTCCAGCTAGAGCTTAGTGGGGTGATCTAGGTAAGACTTTCTCATTTTGGCATGTTTTTAAGTTTTTAAATTTTAAAGTGTTTTTGTCTTCAGAGGCTAATTATCCAAAGTGCATGTGCAGATGTGGGTCCAACCCGACCAACCGGGATGAGATGGTATGATAGACGAGGCGAGCAACCTATGGTAGCTACGACAATGAACCTAGACGTAGATTGTTGGCATTGTGATTCTGGTTGGTACTATGGTACAGGTGTTGTACTTGATGGCAACTCACTCTAGTGGCAAATCTCAGTTCAGGCACTCAAAATCATGGAAATTAAGATACCCGCAGGTAATCCTAGAAGAAGCTGCGGACCTGTAGTTACGCTGACCAAGGAGTGCGGACATGCACGCAGGTTCTCTATTCAGAAGGTGGGGACCCCAGTTTCACTCTCTCCAATGCATAAAAGCGCATGCACGTGGGAATCTTCATGAATGGTTCATGGTATTAGTCTGATAGTTTTTGATCCTATGGTTTTGGTCCATGGTATTGCATCTAAATGTATTGATCCCAAGTATTGGGTTCATGGTATTATGTTATTATGGTTTTGGACCGTGGTATTGTGAAAGGCTTGCCTATAAAAAGGAAAGGAGATCTCTTGGCCACACACTTGCAAAATTTGAATATCTTAAGATCTGAAATTTTGGGTGATTGGTTTTTAAGAGCTAGATCTAAATCAAGGAGAAATCTTAAGGCGAATCTATTGATAAGTCATGATCTCTCGGGCGCATGAACAGATATGTGGATCTGACTGAATGTGGCACATTGGAGGATTGTTAATTTGGCCCTAATCAGAAGTTCGCAGACGATCCACGGCGTGAGTGCGGGGGTACGCACCTCAGAAGAAGGCGCAGTGTAGGGGTACGCAGTGCAGAAAAAGGCTCAATGCGGGGTATGCAGCACAGGAGAAAGCGCAGTGCGGGTCGCACGCAGTGCTGCAAAAGGAGAAGTACGAGGTACGCAGTGCGGGAAAAGGCATAGTGTGAAGGTACGCTGTCTGTCAGACAGTGAGAGTGCAGACCTGAGAAGAAGTACACAGAGCAGAAGAACCACCAGTGCGGATCTACGCAGTTTAGACTCAGAAGAGCTATGGATATTCACAGACCCCTCTTGGTGAAGTTGCAGACTTATCTTGAAACTTTTGTTGACTATCTTTTATCTATTGCAGCAGAATTCTGGGTTTAGATTTCTGGTATTACTTTTCTGTTTACAACATTCTGAAGAGTTGGGTGATTCATTGGTTGATTGTATAAGGAGATTGGGTGATTTGCATGTACTTGATGACTATTTGATGTCCATGGATCCAATTTGAAAATTAATGAAACGTGGTCCTTAAAGAAGTAAAAGAGCTAAGGGGGTTGTAGCTCCCTTATAGGAGAGACTGGAAAACGAGAAGAGAGTTGTAGCTCTCTGTAGGTTGTAGCTTGCGTACTGGTAAAGGACTGCACCAGTACAAAATCATTGTAAAATTTCTAATTGAAAGAAGATAGAGACATATTGCAGCAGGTGGTTTTCACCCACATTGGGTTTCCACCTTATATTTGGTGTTCTTTGGTGTGACTATCTGTTTTTCTTGTTTCATGCTCATTATTATATGGTACTGACATACAAGTTAATGATCAATATTTGAGGATTAAATTAAGTATAAATCAGGAAGTCATATTGAAAAGAATTTGATAATACTGATTCACCCCCCCTCTCAGTATTATTTCCAACATAGATGACATCCTGACAGAGTTGGAGCACAACCTTGAGAGGTTGACTACCAACATCCTAGAGACTCGAGTTGATGACATCCCATGCGCCTATTAGAGGGACGTAGTTGGGGTTACAGGGCCTCTCATACGTTTACTACATCGAGTTGCTTATGCAATCATGTGTTATCATGAGCATCACCATGCCTAGCTGTTCTAGTTTCTAGGACCATTTTTGACTTTTTGGTGTCAACATTATTTGGAAAATAAAAGGCCACAGGGCCTTATGTCCTCAGATGACATATTTTTTAGACACACCCAAATTCTATTTTAATGAAAAATTTGATACTTTTATTTATGTTTATCTCGATCAATAAATGAATGAATATTGTTTTTAATTTACAGATGTTGCAAATGTCTATTTAACACATGATTAGCCAATGCATCTGTCAATGTGTTTAAATATCTCAGAATGTGTTGATATTCGATATAATTAAATTTCCTTTCCAAGAGACAGACTCATAAAAACATCCTTAACATGGTTGGACTCCTTACTGAATAGACATCGTTTAAATGTAATACTATCAGCTACGAATCTAACCTAACGATGAAACACTTGATACCAAATGTAATGGCATCAACCAATAGCTCAATGACTGTGCTATATTCTGCTATATTGTTCGTTGTTTAACAAAGACGTATTCCGTGAATAAAGACTAGCTCGTCACTAGGTGAATAGATAACCCAGGTTGTAGAAGATAAATTCTAAGTACTATGACAAGTGCCATCAACAAAGCCAATGTAAGTCGGAGAAAACGTCGAAATTTGAAAATCAGTGTAAAAACGAGATAAACAAGAGAAGTAGTAAAAAATACTAATTTATCACACATACCTAAAAATGGTAAATAATGTACAAATATTCACCAATTTTTTTTGCAAAATAGTTCTTTAGGTAAAGACCATTTCTAGGCTTTTCCAAAGGAACACCATCATAATCAACCAACTCATAGGCACCTTTAGCTAATACATGTTTTATGATGTAAGGGCTATGCCACATGGGCTCAAATTTTCCTGCACCTAGCTTGTCATGAGCTTGATCATATACCAAGACTACCTCACCTTCTGAATATGTACCAGGATTAACGTTTTGATCGTATTGGGCTTTGACACATTTATGGTGAGCTTCGCTAGCCAATACGACATTATGATGATTTTCATCTAGATGGGTTAAATGTACAAAGCGTTCTTCATCAATAGAGGTAGTAGATAATAATTCGATAGCTAATTAAGAGATGGAATTTCACATTCAATAGGTAATACGACTTCCAAACCATAAACGAGTTGAAAAGGGGTATAATTGATCGATGTTTTTACAGTAGTGCGGTAAGCCCACAGTGCTAAAAATAACATAGAGTGCCAATTTCCTTTATGCATACTAACTATCCATTTAATCATATTGGTTAAAACTTTATTGACATATTTGACTTGACCATTATCTTGTGGATAATACAGAGTAGAGCTATCATGGCGGAGGCCAAGTTGCTCAAACAGTTTGACCATCATAAAGTTACGAAAATGACTATCGTGGTCTGTAACAATAGCTTGTGGGACGCTGAACTAAGCAATCACATGATTGAAAATGAAAATAGATGCGGTTATGTCATCATATCTATATGTAGACATTGCCTCGGCCCATTTTGTAAAGTAATCGACTGTAAGGATGATATATCCATGCCCCCTGGTTGAGCGAGGGTTAAAAGTGACGAAGTCAATGCCCCATTTGGCAAAAGGACCGACAACTACGATTGGGTAAAGAGGAGCAGGAGGTGCTCGCATTTTGCGATCATAAATCTGGAAATTATGAGTAGTGATGTAGTCTTTAAACATTGATGACCAAAAATAACCAGCACATAAATATATTTTGGGAAGTAGCATACCCAGACATGTGACCACCACATGATCTAGAGTGGCAATCATTTAACATTTTTTTGGCTTCTTGAAAAGTTAAACAACGTCAGAATACAAAATCGGCACCACAATGATAAAGAGTGTTGCCAAAAATGTTGTATTGTTGGGATTTGTATTGGATTCGTCGATGATCAGTTTTGGATAATTCAGGCCTAAAATTTTGTGTTTGGAGATATATAATGATGTCTCAATACCATAGATCTAATGTACTAATTAGAAAGAGATATTCATCAACAAAATAATCTTCTACTATAGTTTCTATATCAGTATGGGGGGAGTCACACAATAGTTAGGCGAAAACCAAGGATTCCTTTGATTTGGATTTTTCAAATTCCATATCAAACTCTTCTAAAATGACTATCCACTTCGAGTATTTTCCCTCTAGCAGTTACTTCGTGAGAATGTACATCATAGGGTTGCAATCTGAAATGACAATCATTTTTGGAGAAGTAAATATTGACGGAATCGTTGAACGGCTTATATAGTTGCCAAGGCTAGCTTCTCCACATGTGTGTATTTAATCTCAGTTTTAGTGAGACTCCTACTCAAATAGTAAATCACATGTTCACTACTAGAATCATCCTCTTGGACTAACACCATGCCAATGGTGGAATCAGATGGAGCTAAGTACAGAAAGTAGTCTTGATGATAATCGAGTGGATGTAGTATAGGCACATTGGTCAGTGAAGGATTTAATGCATCAAAATATTTATCAGCAAGCTCATCCCATAAAAAATGGGATACCATTTTTCAAGAGTCGAGTAAAACCCTGTGTTAGTTCAGCATAATTGTGGATGAATCTATGCAAAAAGTTTGCCTTTCCTTGCAAACGTTGGAGTTGAGTTAGGCTAGAAGGAGCAAGAGAATTCAAAATTGCCTCTACCTTGAGGGGATTGACAAAAATTTCTTCCTTTGAAATGATGAAACCTAGAAGGCGACTAGATTGCACACAAAAAACACATTTGTGCGGATTCAAGCGAATATTGTAATGCCTACACCTAATGAAAATCGCTTTTAAGTCCAATGGGTGATCTTGCTGTTTCATGGAATGAGTAGGGAGGTCATCTAAATAAGTTTGAACAATATTCTTGACATCATGGAATGCATAAGACATTGCTCGTTAAAAAGTTGCACCAACATTTTTTAGGCCAAACGGGAGTTTGCGATAAGCAAAAGTTCCCCATGGGCATATGAATTTAGTTTTATATTGATCGGAAGGGAGTATGTTTATCTGATGGTAGTAAGAAAATCCAGCCATAAAGGAAAAAATTTCATTTCTAGCACAGCCGTCGAAAATTTGGTTAATATATGGAGTTGGATAATTGTCCTTGGGACAAGCTTTATTGATATCTCGGTAATCAACACACACTCGAATAGTTCCTTGCTTTTTATTAACAAGCACAATATTTGATACCCAATCGGTTAAAGGAACATGGTAAATGAATCCTACTTTTAGCAATTTCTCAACCTCAGTTTTGATAGCAGTAGCTTTTCGCGGATGTATAGGACGTAATCATTGTCTAATTGGCTTAGCATCTAGATAAGTTTTTATTTCATGTACAACAATGCTAGGGTCGATTCCTAGCATCTCTTCGTATGATCTAGGTGGTTCCAGAGACATACACAGGACAAAGAGGGCTTATGAAAGATTGAAAATCAAAGTGATCAAAATGCTTTCGAACCAGGACCAGAGTGTAGATCTCGTCGTCCTGATCGCACCGGTGTGAATGGTTTTCCAATCCGAGTTCGGATGAGGAAGATAGAGGCAATCAAAGTTTCATTGACTTTTGCTGACTTGAAAGGCTTAAGGAGGTAACATTTTGGATGAAATCTGGCAACCGGATTCCAGCCAACCTGGGCCAGATTTTGGCCAAATTTGTGTTCTGTTTAATTTGACTCCTTTGGCCAAATTTTGAAATTTTCAAAAATGCCTTATTAGTGTTAAAAATAAAAAAATATATATAAAAAGGGGGGTGGTGGACCAACACCCCCACCACCCCACGCCTCTCCATAACACAATGTATACATTAATAGAAGCCGGTGGGAGTTGAACCCATGGCCGGCGGGTCAGCCAACCCCACCCACGTGGTGACCCCACATACAATGCCGCCAAACACAAATAACCACACCATTCCAAAGTTTAATGTACCTGTTTAAATATGGTTACGAAGGGTATGGGCGGGCCACCCAATGTGGACCTAACCCCTAGCCAAATACAACGCGATTTTGTTAAAATGATAATGTATAAAAAAAGGGAGGGGTGGGGTTTGACCACCCGACCCCTCCTCAACAAAATACTATTTTTACCAATGCACCAATAGTGTTTTTTGTAAACTCCACCCTCAAAATTTAATATAAACCTTCATTTGCACAATGCACCCAAGCATGGAGGAACCAGGAGCAGGGATGGAAATCAAGATGACATTATTTTAATAAATTTATTACAGGTGGAACCATGATTGAGCGAAATTTCCAGGAGGGTGAAATTTTTGCAGTGTCCAATTTGGACAAACTTTATGTCAATCTTACATCTCTTAGTGACACAAACTTGATGGCGTAGTTAGTTTCCTGATCTAAGCTGCCGATTTGTAGAGGACATAGAGGAGGGAATCTTTGAGGAATATAGGGGGAATCTTAAAGATCCTTAAGCCCCAGATTTCCACTTTCTCAGAATTTAGAAATTTGATAGTCGATTTTGCACTATTCGACGCCAAAAATATGATGGTGCGTTTAGATTTTCTATTTGCTCATTTCATTTTTCAGCCACTTTTCTAAGTGTAGTGCAGGTGTCAACATTCATGTGTGAGCAACCATCTCCATGAGATTCGACGCTGTGATATCGATGGTACAAATAGCTTCAGCAACTTGGAACCCTTTTCTTCAAATGGCCCTAGGATGTGAGGTATATGCAGTGTGTTCATGTACTTCTTTTGGTATGCATTGTGCTGCACAGATCCCTATTTGATGTTGATGTGGGAGCTTGTTTCTTACTTGTTTTCATGATTCCTGCTTGATGTGATGCAAAATCATGTGTGATGTACTTGTTGTCATGATTCATCATGTTTTATTTTAGATCCCTTTGTCATCATGTTGATGGGATACTCATGTTGTCACCATGTATGTTTGCATCGAGATCCCCTTTACGGCATGTTGGTGGGATGCTCATCATGCATGAGTTTTATGTCATATTGATAGGATTCGTTTTTTGACTGAGAGTTCCTGTAGCGGAACATCTCTTGGTGCCACTCCTGCGTGAGTGCATTTTCCTTGTATGATAGTGACATCACCTCTTATGTACATCATCACTATTGACAAGACTTAATGCAGCGGCCTACACCATCTTGACATCGGGGCCCCAGAGACGTAGTCCCTCCTGGAAGAACTCTGTTATCAACGGCTTATGTTTTCATGTACTGATGATTGCCATGTTCCTCTTGTTTAGATCATGTAGATGTATTCATTCATGTTCTTTTAAAAATGCAATTTAACACATCATGAAAGTAAAAGGTCTTGGAAGGGTCCTTTGTCACACCCAGACTTGGATCATTGTAGGACCAGGAAAAAATGTCACGAAATTCCTAATATAGGGCTTTGTAAGTTGAAATATCTTCTAACAAATAAGAGGCTCCTATATGAATATTTCAAATTATTCTGGGTTTCACTGAGATATCGATAGGTACTGTTGCTGATATGTTCCCTAAATTATGTTCAGAATTGGAAGAAATGGTAGATATTGGATTTTGAAGATGGCTGAGCGTCTTAGATGAAAATAATGATGAAAAATTATTCTCAATTTTACCAAAGGATGGTAAGAAAGTTGAACGATGATGAGTATCATTCCACGACATTCCATCCAAGGTCATAACTTCCATAATCCCTTCATCAGTTACAAATTATTTGTTAAAAGGATCATGCATAGAGATTGGTTCCAAGCATGACAAATGAGAATATTCATCAATGATCATATTGATTTGATCGTCATCATATTTTGATGGGTTGGAAAAACACTAAATGGCCTCATAGGCTAACTCAAAAGTACTATGGGGCATTTCATCGCCATATAAGATCATTTATGATTCTAGCGGTACTTTCCATGGATCTCCCATTTCAAAAGCAATTGATGTAATTATGTTGATCTGTGCCTCATTATGAAGAAGAACGAGTGGAGGTGTTATAGAAATATTTGGGTATTGCAATCCCAATCACATATGTCAATAAACCAAGGGCTCTTAAACCCCTAAAAGTGTTGTTTCATACCCTAAAGGATCAAGGTCAACTGATTACATCATTTCCCAGAAGTTCCACCTGAAAAACTACTCAGAACTGGTCAAAACCGACCCATGCAGACTGCTCTCACACGAGGGGCGTGATGCATATTTAAAAGGCCTTCCGTAGGGTGTGATGGGCGAGAGTAGACAAATGGCAGAGGCAGTTTGGTAGGTGGAAACTCAGAGAATCTTCTAGAAACTTCTCATACGACACTTGCCTCTCTGAATTTGCCTAGGGATGAGTAAGAGATCATGAAATCTCCAAGTAGAACCAAGAATATCAGTGAAATGACACTAGTAAAAAACCCATACGCTAATTCACCCCCCTGTAAATATCTATATATGGATCCATCATCCTAGAGATCCGAAGGCTAGAATTTTGTATTCTGTAAGGAAGTGTTGTTGGTTTCTCTATGAAGCATTGTACTGTTGGGTGATCTAGCTTTTCATGAGGTGAAGAGGGCTTTCATGCTGGGAGGATGGTGCTAGATCAGGTAGCTTGGTTGTTATCCTCTCTTCTACTTCTATCAATAAAATTATTTGAGTTTTCCTCCATATACTTATGTGTTTATGAATCTTGTATTTGTGAATGCAATTGTATGGTTAATGTACATTTGATTCTACATTGTTTATGGTGTCATAGATCTCTATGCTTTGATGGTATTTTGCTGCTTTGCCTCTATAGGTGTTCTTTGAAGCGGGACAAGTGAGAAAGGGGTGGCGAAGTTCTATCAAAGGAGAGAGGAAACAAGCAAGGAGCCAAGTGAAAGACTAAGGTTGGTGCTCTCTGCTTCTCTCTCATCTATCTCCCATAAAGGAAAACACAAGTTACTTTGAATTGTTTGTTTCTAAGATAGCTACCCATCTTAGTGGGACTAACAGATCTGAATAGACACTAGTTTTCCTGGAAACAAAATGGCGACTCTGCTAGGGAATGAATAGTTTGCTTGTTTGTTACTGTCGTTTGATTTATAAACTACAGACGGATCCTGAAGTTAAGCCAGCTAGCCTTTGAACCGTTTTTGCTATGCAACTACAAAATAGATCAACGCTACTTCAGTCAATATCCGGGTTGGTTTATGAACTAAAAATCTGACTTCCAAACATCCTAAGTGCCCTGATGGTAGCTCAATAACCTCATTATATCATACCTCTATGCTTTATGTTTACTGTCCATCATAATCTCAGCCTAAATCCCTGAAATTAGCTGGAAATTGTGACTGAAAACCAAACTCAGTCTCGTCCCTGGACCATCGGACTGTCTCCCATTGGTAGTCTGGATGCATCACAACTCCCATGTGCTGCAGGTGAGATGCATCCATATTTCCCTTAAGAACAGGTGCGATGATTGAATGTGACTATTTCTCTCTCCAGAAATTGGTTTTTTCTTCATTGTTTTCAGCTCTATTAAGTAGTTTTTCTGCCTATGATCAATATATCATTGTTGAAACCTTCTTCCTTCACATTATTCAGCCTCCATTGATAAGGAATTGTAATTTTTTTTTTTTTTTTTTTAATGTATTTTTCGTCATTTACAATCCTCCTTTGCAAAAAATAGCTTAATCAAACTATCGTCTTTTGATTCGAAAGTGTCGCAACTGTCATTTTCAGTCAAGAAAAAGAGTGTTGTAAAGTCTTCCTCTTTTAGATAGTCGATTGTACTTTTGCCATTGTATTTGATTTGAATTGTCAATTCTTTGAAGTGTTGAAAGAAGTTTTCTATTCTAAATTGAAAGTGTCGTCTTAGTCTTCCTTTCGTTTTTGGAAAGAAATTGTTAAAGTGTCGCTTTGAAGAAAATTAGTCCAGATCTATACTTAGTTTTCTTTTTGGAATTCTCACATTAAGGAAATGGAAAAAAAATACATGCACGTGCATTTGCATTTAGACTGCATGCAGAAATTGATTTATAAAAAGTGCATTTAGTGTGTACTCTCTACTCTATGTTGAAAGAATCGTACTTTTCTTTCCTTAGTAGCTAGGATTTTCATTGCTAAAAGAAAACAAATGATTGTTTATCATTTAGATTGCATATTTAGGAATTGTACATCTACATCATGTGGTGAACCTTGAAAGGAAAACTTCTTAAGAAAGATCAACTATAAAATAAACCTCAATGAACATAAAAACGCTTTGGAACCTAACGCACAATATCTAGAAGTCTAGACTAGAGATGTATTCTGGCATTGTAAAGCCTGGTAACTATCGTTTTCATTGTAGGTTGGGTGATTCCTCCTCTTTGATACGATAAGTGCCAATACAGACTTGTGCTCCCACGTACCGTCAAGCATATATTGGAGACCACAATAGGTTGATATCCTTTATCCTTAGGAAGCCATGTCTTCCACCCTATCAATTGCAATACACTGAAAACAACATTCGAGAATATTGACTGCCATACGTAAAGTCCTCGGTAATTTATCTTTAATTTACCACCAATGTGTATATTGTAGTTTTGTGATTGGTTTGGTAATCCCTCTGTCTAGATTTCCAAAGTAGTCACTTTCGTTCCTTTTCGACTCCTTAAAAGAAAAGGTCCATCTGAGCACTTGTCACTTCAAGCTCATTAAAAATCGAAGGTGACTAGAGTCATCTTTAGCTTTTTCTCGACTCTTAAAAATTGAAAAAGCAAGTTGTGTCAAAGCGTCATAAAACTCATTTAATTCGGAATAACATTTCCCCTTTTAATTTTGAGTTGATCAAGTAATCCACAATTGTGGAAGAAAGTCAATCAAAACCCCATCGTTTATGGAGACTAATGAGTCAACCATCTTTGACTCCGAGAACAAAACCATTTCAAGCCAAACGATCTCATTTAACTAGGTCAAAATCTCCTAGTTTATTTGAAACTTGTGTTTCAACATCATCAGAGACTCCAGTTACTCCAATTATTTATGGTACCCCTACCTCTACAGAAGAAGTTCCGCAGTTACAAGAGGACATTAGAATTGATCCTAGTGTGACGGTAAACACTTCTATTCCTAAACCAGCTCCATCTAGGGCTGATTCGGAAGGTGTCACCCCTCCAGTATCTGTCACTATAGAGTATATACCTTCTTCGGCACCAGAAATATTTTACAGACTTGACGGTCTACCTCTTCCACTTGGACTAATTGCTATAGAAGAGATTGTAGAGGATCTTCCATCTAGTACCCCATTACATTTTGGAACTGGGATCCACCTATATTCTTCTACCACAGAAGTTAGTTCTTTTGATCACCCTTCATCTCAAGTTCCAGTCGAATCGCTAGGAAATCTTTTGGCTAGACTCAATATGTCTGAACAACCATCGACATCTAGGACTGTGTCATCTGATACAGTAGCAGCAGAACCTCCTGCCACTACTCCAACAATGTTTGCTGGTATACCATTTGTCCCAACTAGTTCTCAACCACTAGATGGAGTCCACCCAAGGACTGTTTCAATAGCATGGTCTATTCCAATTTTTTCATCTACAATCTTATCTGGAATTTCTTATGTTGAGACTCAGCAAATTGATCCTTCACATCAGTATCAATTTGGGTAGTCCAGTCTCCAAAGACCAATTTACCCTTTGAACATTGGATTTCCGCCATATGGGGGGCAATATACCTTTTCATTGTTCCCTTCAGGAGAGTAACCATATGGGAGTTCACAAAAAAATTCGGGTCAAGCTGGAATTGCATCTAGTGATTGGGTACCAATACTGCCTCCAGAGCCAAGAGTTGTATATTCAGTGTAACCAAATCAACCTGTGTCGAACATTCCCACTACACCAGCTATTGTGACGGTGTCGTAGGTACAAGCGCTACCTGTTGTATGTCAACCTCAAGTCTCTCAGGTCGTAATACAACAGCCTCTTGTCTCCATGACTCAATCACAACCACAAATTAGTGGCTCCTTAACTGAAGTGACTCAGGCTCAAACGAGTACTATCACCCCTCATCTTGGTCAAACATCCAGTATTGGATAGCAGCAAATGGTCCAACAACCATGGCTGTTACAATATCAACAAACACAATTCTAGCAAACCTACCAAGGACCTAAGCAACAAAGCTTTGTGGGTAATGGGCAACTGTATATTCAAAATGGTTACCAACAATTATATTATAATGGTTTTGCCCATCAACCTTATCAAAGTTATCAACATCAAATACATTATGCTGGTATGAAAATGCCCACTTCTTAGGCGATCCCATCTTATCCTGGGTATGCTTCGCCAAACTTGAATCAACAGTTTCCTTTCATAGCAACTTTAGAATTACCAGATTTGAATCGGCTAACAAATGATCCAATTTCTTATGCCCCTTGGTGGCTAGCGATTCCTCATAAACTTCCGTTAGATATTCCTAAATTCAATGGAAATCTAGGTGAATATCCATGGAATCATGTAATGACCTTTCATTTGTGGTGTTTGTCCAACACCCTCAATGATGATTCGATTAGGCTTCACCTTTTTCAACAAACGCTAACTGGTCTGGCCGCAAAATGGTACATCAAATTGCCTAGAGCTTCATTCGATAACTTCAATACCCTTGCCACCACCTTTTTAACCCATTTTCAGTTACCTATAAGGTACGAAATAGGAACGGAGCTCCTTACCAATTTTAAATAGACAACAACCACTCACATATCTAATCATATTCATGAGTGGTGATGTCGTTGTCGAATGGTAAAGACATATGTCCCTGATCAGCTTCTAGCTGAATGGTTTATTAAGTCATTCTAACCTTCTATTACAGAAGATGTGGCCAAGGGAGGAGTTTTCACTAAAGAGCAAGTCATTACTCATGCACAATATCTAGACTTTATCTATACTCAGTCTGGCACGCTCTATGACAAAATTGCTGATGCTCCTAGACCGGAATTTTCCATTCTTCCCCCTCCTAAATAAAATAGGGACTCTCATGCCGGCGATGGCGTGATTGGCACCTCAAGTACGCAAACCGCAAAGGCCCCATCTGGTAAGGCCCTTGCAGTTTCCAGTAAAAAAGCAAATGACAAACTTCCTGCCTTAGAGGTTAATGTTGTGTCATCTAACAAAGGCAAAGAACTGAAGCAACCAGGAGGCAAGAAGAAAGGGAAAAACAAAAAGAAGAAACAGGAAGATCCGACTCCTGAAAATTCTTTTGAAACCCTACTGGGTGAAAGAAACCTAGTCAACCATGTCTCATATGCGATGAGGACCATTGGATGAAAGAATGTCCGCATCGAGCTGAGGTAAAGAAATTCTTTAAGAATTAAAACACCTCGGCAGTATTGAATGATCCGTTTCCAAACCCAAAAACCAATCTGGTTGCTATCGATAATGCTTCCCCATCCCAAGTGCTTATGTTGTCCATTTCAAAATAGAAAAATGATGCTTTGATATCAACAAGGAATAAAGATTATGGGAATCCACAGATGCCAAACAACAAGGCTACAGATCAACCTAGTAGTTCGACAACAACTTCATCCGAAGCTGTGCCAACCATCATTCTTGAGCTAACAATAAAGCCACCAAAGGGAGTAGTAGCCGAATAGACATTTAATCCTCGTGCTCGAGTAGCACAAATAATGATATAGTAGAGGATCTGGCCGAATCACCATCTGCTATGTCGACACTTGAATCACTACAAAATTTCCCCTTCCAAAAGCAGGCTCTATTATCAACAATAGGTGGTATTGACCTAATGGATTCCAATCTTGTGGCCTTTAATCACAAAGGATATGAATCTCAGTTATCGGCTCAGCTCGCTTTCCTCGTACAGGTAAAAGCCCTCAACAAAACTGTTCATCGAACAATCATTGATGAGGTGGCATCTACATGTATTATGTCAATGAGTTGCTGGAACTTTAGGCTCACCACCCTTGTCAAGATCATCAATGAAATTAAAAGCATTCGATGGATGAACGTACATGCCATACAAGATTTTAAGTAACTTGCAAGTTGAACTGGGAGGCAAGACAATAGAAATTGATGACGAAGTTATCAATGGAAACCTCAATTACAATATCCTACTGGGAAGGCCCTAGATTTATGCTATGGCTGTTGTTGTGTCAACGTATTTTAGAAAGATTGCATTTCCCTTCCAAGGTAGAATTACAATCGTTGATCAACGAACCTTTCTCTCCAATAGTTCAAAAGTTACAAGAAGTATTCCAATGATCCATGGAAGCTCCCAATCACTTCAAAACGTCGAAGTAGGCTTCCTAAAAGACCCTGCCTTAATGGGTAATTTTTCCCTACCGCCTCTAAGTAATCTGGCAGAAGTGGCCACGGTGGAAACCTGTAATATGGTATCTTCTATATCTGCAAAGATTCAGAAGATTTTTGAACATTTTTTTAGCATGGATCATCGCCAGGTATTACCTCCAAGCCCAATAGAAATTTTATAGCAATCAACTTTTTGGCCTAGGCGAAAAACCCAAATCAATGCTCATCAAGTGTTTAGATAGATAGGTCTCAAGAATATGGCACCTCTTCAGATCCTTGGTCGCATGTACATTCTATAGACGAAGGAATCATTCAATCAATGATGATAGGAGAGGCACCATGGGAAGATTACCACCATCATTCCCATCTTCAAGATAACAACAAAGATTATTCCAGCGACCTTAATCATCCTTCAGTTTTTGACTTTCTATCAAATATTGTAAATATGATGGATTTTGAGCGAAATCTGTCCCATATTGAAGAAACTATCACCATAAATATCTCGACTAAACCTAATGTTGTACAAAATATTCATGTAAGCAAATATTGCTCTTCTTCAAAACTGGAAATATATTTCGCTCTTTTTCATGAATTCAGAGATGTCTTTACATGGTCATATGAAGAAATGTTAGGCATTGACTTGAGCATAGTTGAACACGAAATCAAGATGTATCCAGATGTCAAACCGGTACGACAACGGCTTTGGCAGGTTCACCCAAAGAAAGCTGTTGCCATCAAGGCAGAAGTTGAAAATTTTTTACATGCTGGTTTTATTTACCCGATTCCTCTAATTGATTGGGTATCAAATATTGTTCCTGTGATGAAAAAGCAAGGAACGATTAGAGTGTGCGTTGATTACAGGGATGTAAATCAAGATTGTCCAAAGGAAAAATACCCAGGCTACACCCTTCATCGACCAGATACTTGATGAATGCGCTGGATGTGAAATCTTTTCATTTATGGATGGATTCTTCGGATACAATCAAATAAATATCCACCCACAGGACCAGTCAAAGACTGCATTTATATGTCTATGGGGCACATTTGTGTATCGCAAACTACCTTTCGGTTTAAAGAACACAGGGGCAAATTTTCAGAGGGCTATGAACTATGCCTTCCACAAAATCAAGAACATCGTTCAATTGTATCTTGACGATCTACCAACTAATTTGTGAAAGCGGACTGATGATCCACAACATTTGAGAGCTAGATTTCTATGTTGTCGACACTACAAGATATGATTCAATCCACACAAGTGTGTGTTTTGTGTCAGTTCTGGTCATTTATTTGCTTTCATAGTTTCTAAGGATGGGATTTGACTTGACCCATGTAAGGTTTAGGCAATCATCAATATGCCTCCACCTTCAAATTTGCTTCAGATTCAAAAACTCCAAGGGAAAGCAAACTTTCTGAGGAGGTTAATTCCAAATTATGCCAAACTTGCTAAAGGTTATACGCATCTTTTGAAAAAAGAAGTGCCCTTCAACTGGGATTAGGTTGCACAAGCTTCCTTTGATGCTCTAAAGGAATCCCTAATAAAAGCGTCATTAATGTACACTCCTGACTATAAAAAAGAATTTAACCTATATCTAGTTGCAGCAGATACAACCATCGCAATGGTTTTAGTAAAAGAAGAGAATGGAATCGAACATCTGATCTATTATTTAAGTCAAAACTTAAATGATACAGAAAGCAAGTGCTCCTATGTTGAAAAGCTGGCTCTTGCAGCTGTTCAAGCAGTATAGAGATTTTGACACTATGTCCTCTTTCGCAAAACTACCATTTTGTCAGATTGCAACCCTATGACTTACATTCTGTCGCGTCAATTACTAGGGGGAAAATATTCAAAATGGATAGCCATTTTGAAAGAGTTTGATCTAGAATTCATAAAATCCAAATCAAAGAAATCTCTAGTTTTCGCGGAGTTACTATGTGACTTCCCATCATCATCCAACGATTCAAAATCCAAAGCATCAATCGTGGATGAATCTTTGTTTCTGATATCATCAAGCGATCCATGGTATGGAGATATAATAATCTACCTCTAAACCCAAACATACAGGCCTAATACCTCTCGCTCTGAACAATGATGTACTCGATACCAAGCAAAATATTACATGATCATCAGTGATACACTTTACCTTCGAGGTATCAATACAGTTCTGCGATGGTGCCTCATGCATGAGGAGGCCGAAAAAGTCCTGAATGATTTCCATTCAAGCACGTGTGGGGGGCATCAATCTCGTTATGCTATGGCACAAAATATCTTACGAGTAGGTTACTTCTGGCCTACTTTGTTCAAAGATTTCATAATTGCAGTCAGAAGTTGCCATGATTGTCAAATCTTCGACCACAAAACCAAAATACCACCCGCACCTCTGCATCCAGTAGTTGCTGTTGGGCCATTCGCCAAATGGGGCATAGATTTCATGACATGTAACCCCACCTCGGCTGGGGGACATGGGTATATCATAGTCACAGTTGACTATTTTGCAAAATGGTCCGAGGCGATGCATACATTAAACAATAGCGGTGAAACGACTGCTCTTTTCTTTTTCAATCATGTAGTCTCTAGATTTGGTGTTCCAAAAGCTATAGTCATAGATCATGGATCACATTTTCGCAATCCCATGATGGTTGAATTGGCTACCAAATTAGGGCTAACCCACGATAGTTCTACTCCATATTATCCGCAAGCTAACGGACAAGTTGAGGCCATCAACAAAGTCCTGAAGCACATGCTACAAAGGATGATTGGAGTCCACAAACGGAGTTGGCACCTAATCTTGTACTCAGCCTTGTGGGCATATAGGACATCGGTGAGAAATGTAACCAGATTTACACCCTTTCAGCTAGTGTATGGCCTAGAAGCGATCTTACCAATTCAGTGTGAAATTTCATCTCTCAAGCTCACAGTCGACCTTCTCCCCAGAACTTCAGAAGAAGAGGCTCGTTTCTTGGAACTAATCCAATTGGATGAAACCTATTGTGATGCCATTTTGGCTAACGAAGCTCGTAAGAAATGAGTCAAGGCGCAATTTGACAAAAATGTCAAACCCTGTGTCTTCTCAGAAGGTGACTTGGTCTTGCTTTACGATAAGGAATTCGATAAATTGGGAGCAAGAAAGTTCCAACCATTATGGATGGGTCCCTACATTGTAAAGCGAGTATTAGCAAAAGGAGCCTACGAGCTAGTAGATTACGATGGGGTTCCATTGTCGCAACCCTGAAATGGGTTGTACCTTAAGCGTTACTATGCTTGATTAAGTGTAGTAATCTCTTTATATGCTTTTGTTACGTTTTTTTTTTCGTCAAGAGTGATCATTTTGGTTAGATAATCCACTTTGCATTTGTTGTAGATGTCGGACTTGTTGGAATCATTTGTTGGATACACCGACGGAGCCAGTCATAGTACGCGGAACCTATCTTCTGTAGCTTGGGCCATTTTTGATCCAAGCGGTGAGTTAGTGAGTTTTAGAGGGGTATGTATTGGTCAGTCAACAAACAACGTCGCTGAGTACAACACATTGATGGAGCTTCTCTTTGATTCCATCGCACATGGCATACGCGGACTTGTTGTCAGGCTAAACTCACAACTCGTCATCCTACAACTTACTGGCATCTATTCCATTCGGAATCCAGTTATTTATCATATGTTCCTAAGGGTCAGGATTTTGGAAAGGTAGTTTGATTCTATTCAATATCAACACATTTCCAAAAACTTAAACACATTAATTGATTCATTATCAAATTATGTGTTAGATAGACATTTGCAGCATTTATAAAGGAAAAAGTATTTCAATCAACATTTGCATCAGGATCATATAACTTAACGAAAATAAAACTCTGAAAAATAAAAAATACATATAACTGTTTATAGTTTTTACAAAATGTTCTGTGTCCAGGACAAAATCAGTCATACGACCCAAAAAACTCAAAAATGCAGGAATCACCCTAGATTAATGGTGTTGGTGATAACAAGTCATCGGATGTGCGATCATATGTAAGATCCTAGTCCATCGAGTCGACACGCTAGGGGTGTGGCACTGTAATCTCAGAGGTAACTCGTCGGTCCTCACATCCTGAATACCAAGGGTGATACCCTCGATCTGATCCTGCAATACTGCAAGGGCCTCCGCTCTGTCTAGATCGCGAAGGACAACCCTCCCTACAACCTCTCTTGCTGGAATGGCAGTTGCTACCCTCGAGTGCGCTGCTGGTCACACTGGTCCAATGTTTGCACAGATATACAGGTTTGATTAGTCTTGATAACATTTAAAAAACACAAGAACATTATAGAAGAAATAAACAGAGTTATGGTCAGATCTTTTTACCTATAACACCCCATTGCTCGCCAGCTAGCAACACCAAATCTGGGTTGCCCCAGAGATCCATCCCAACATACGGATACTCGGTGAAGACCATCTCCTAACGGTTGAACTACTCAAATAAGGCATCAAAGAATGAAATCTATGACTGAACATCATGTCTGGCCATGAGATCGACCCATCTTTGCATCCGTGGTTCCCTCAGTGTTGGCAATCCGAGTGAAATGTACTGTGGCTGCATCAGTGGAATCCTCTCCAAGGCGAAAGTAGTTCGAATAGAACCATAACCAAAGTTCTTGGATCTTCCATTCTTCACCTTGGAAAGCTGTTCTTTTATAATCAGAAGTACTGCATCACACCAGTTGAATACCTTTGGTTCAAGGCATTCCAGGGCATATTGCATATAGGACCTGTTGGCCAAATGAAGAGCCACACCACCAGCCAATCTAGCAAAGGTGAATAAAATAGTCCTCAGGGACCGGTTAGTGACATCTCAAATACTGATCTTGCCATCCCGGCTCGGCTGAGATCCATCTCTATAGAACTGGTGAATATAATCCCTCACGAATTCACCCCCATGGGCGGATCCTGATAGTGAGAGAGGGGCACCACGCCTCGATAACCCTGTCAAGAAGTAGAAATCCTCAACTATCAAAGGGATGGATTTACCTCTAATCTGGAACACTTGGTTGGTAGGATCCCATGCATCGAGAAGATATTGCAACAAATTGATTTGTTGCCTCATGCTGGATATGTGGAAGAATTTGAGCAAGCCACAGTTTCGTAATGCAGTAACCGTAACTGATCATGCAAGTAAATCATATCCTCTTCTTCATGCTCGCGTTCATGCCATGTAACGACCATATTGATCTAATGAATCTCTAAAAAACAAACAAGAGAGGAATTAGGATCCTGATTTGGGCAAAAATAGGAAGCATTTCCATGAAAAAATAGTGCATAAAATTTCCCTCTTGCGCCCATCACACCCTAGTTGTGTACAAGGTGGGATGCATACTAACTGGCCAATGGCCAGCTCAGTATGCATCACACTTTTCGATGCATACTAGGTGCAATGGGGAGAGAACGAATTGTTCAAATCCCTGAAGCCCAGAAAAATAGGAAAAGCTGCTCAGAATCAGAAAAGGAAAGAATGCAATTAAAGAGCTGAGGGTTAGCGCCTACCTAGTCCAGACGGTACCAAAAATAGTCCACCAAATCTCCTGGAATCAGTTGATGAAAATCAAGGGGGAAAACACCTCTAGAGCTCCACCAATCCCAAATTTGAATGAAATGGTAAAAATGAGAGGTAAAACTACTTCTATGTTACTGTTCATGTAATTCAAGGAAGATGTTGGTTTTTAACTCATTTTTCAAACATGTATTTACATTTCTAATCAATTTGATGGAGCAATTGAACAGGTAGTACGACCGTCAAAAGAACATAGTGTTAATGGTGAACTAAACATCTCTGATTATTATTGCGAGCAATGTTTCCGCAAAGTTCAAGCTCGTTAAAAAATAAACCTAGCAGCGAGCAATGTTTCTGCAAAGTTCAAGTTCATTAAAAAATAAACCTAGCACTGAGCATGGTTTCCAAAGATTCAAGCTCATTAAAAAATGAATCCACCCTTGGTAAATAACCTTTGTGATCGTATCGCTATCAACCTTTTGAGCCTTGGTGATGTTCTTATTGTCACCTCCACTCTTTTAGCCGATCATAGGCCTCCACTTGATTGTTTACCCTTTTTAGGAACAGTTATGATGAGTGATTCTACTAGCCACCCTCATTACGCTGCTATGTTTGAGAAGTTCCAAACTTACCTAGAACTAGTTGCTAGCCAAATACATCACTCGTTCCTAAAAAACGAGTCTCTTTTAAGCTCTTTTTAGACTCGTAAAATATGAAAAGATTGTCGAGCTACTAGCCTTTCCAGCTTGTTAAAGTAAAGGGAAGCGTCATCCCTCCTCTATATTTTAATATTTTTGGACCTCAGGGATCATTACACAAAAATATCGAGTGCTTGTCTTGTTCGGCTCGCTAAAACTATCGAAAAGTCATCCTTTTCGTATTATTTTATACTTTTTCGGACTTAAGGGATTATACCACGAAAAAGGACTACTGGAGTTTTAGTTCCATCTCTTTTTAGACTCTCTAAATATGAAAAGGACCGAGTTGTCTTTGTCGTTAAACTCGTTAAAAAAATAGCGACAAACTTGTCCATTTGGACAAGAGCGATTTTCACTGTCACTAGGCTTGCTAAAACATAGCAACAGGTTTGCCCAAAGGGAAAATTATAGAACAAGCATATGTTATGCTCCTCAAGCTTGAAAAAAATAAAGAGGTACTGGTCAGCAATGATTGGGGAAAAAGGGAAGAAAACTTGAAGAACATCATTAGTATTGAATCTTATTACAGGTCACCTTCCAGTTCGAAAAACCTCGGACCCTCATGATAAAGCATTTCACCCGATATCAGAAGATTTACGACCTCATGCTTTAGGGGGCAACTGTTATAGACATATTTGGGCACTGCAACCCCAATCACATATGCCAATAAACCATGGGCTCTCAAACCCCTAAAAATGTTGTTTCGTACCCTAAAGGATCAAGGTTAGATGATTACATAATTTCCCAGAAGTTCCACCTGAAAAACTACTCAAAACAAGTCAAAACTGACCCATACAAACTGCTCTTTGGCCTAAGTGTGAGGCATCTCACCTATTACACACGGGGGGTGCAATGCATACTGAAAAGGCCTTCGGTAGGGTGCGATGGGCAAGAGTAGACAAATGGCAGAGGCAGTTTTCTAGGTGGAAACTCAGAGAATCTTCTAGAAACTGCTCATACGACACTTGCCTCTCTGAATTCGCCTAGGGATGAGTAAGAGATCATGAAATCTCCAAGTGGAACCAAGAACTATCAGTGAAATGACACTAATCAAAAACCCAGAAGCTGACTCACCCCCTGCAAATATCTATATATGGATCCCTCATCCTAGAGATTCGGAGGCTAGAATTTTGTATTTTGTAAGGAAGTGTTGTTGGTTTCTCTGTGAAGCATTATATTATTGGGTGATCTAGCTTTTCATGAGGTGAAGAGGGCTTTCATGCTGGGAGGATGGTGCTAGATCATACAACTGGGTTGTAATCCTCTCTTCTACTTCTATCAATAAAATTATTTGACTTTTCCTCCATATATTTGTGTGTTTATGAATCTTGTATTTGTGAATGCAATTGTATGGTTAATGTACATCTGATTCTACATTGTTTATGGTGTCATAGATCTATATGCTTTGATGGTATTTTGCTGCTTTGACTCTACAGGTGTTCTTTGAAGTGGGACAAGTGAGAAAGGAGTGGCGAAGCTCTATCAGAGGAGAGTGGAAACAAGCAAGGATCCAAGCGAAAGACTAAGTTTGGTGCTCTTTGCTTCTCTCTCCTCTATCTCCCATAAAGGAAAACACAAGTTATTTTGAATTGTTTGTTTCTAAGATAGCTACCTGTCTTAGTGGGACTAATAGATCTGAATAGACACTAGTTTTCCTAGAAACAAGAGGGAACGTGAAAGTTCCCATCAAAGTTGAGTCTTTGAGCAAGCCAACACCAACTTCTTCATATGGAGTGGTGGATTTTCCAACAAAAGGGATACTTGCAGTAGAATAAGAGTCAAAGGTATAGTAGGGAATACTTTCACAATTCTTCCTTTGTGAAGAAACATAATCATCCTAAAATATGACAAGATTACTTTCGCCATGGCATAAGTCCAACTTTGACCAAGAAAAATGTTAAAGTCAAGTTGAGCATCAACAACCTCAATGTCTATTGCAACTATTTTTCCCTCTAACTCGATTGACAAATAATTTAAAAGTCCATATGGACGATGTTAGAGTCGGTCTTGTCAGTCCTCCATCAGAGATCAAAACTCTTTCTGCATCTCATTTTTAGGTGTCTCGCTCCATCCACTCAGTTTCATTCCACTAGGGGCATGCCATAATCTGATGGAAGGGTCTTGTTAGACATTACCCCTCATGTCTTGCACCTGCTGGCTTAGGTCTTTTCATAAATGTTTATTAAAGTCCATGACAGTCAATGTTTGATCTTTTAATGGAAAAGAGTCACTTAAGTCATTAGGTCTAGGGATTAGTCAATATGGTCTTCAACAATGTCCAATAAAGCCATGCAGGCCAGAGGGAGGCCCTTACAAAGTTGTGATTCAAAGATTTTCATTGTCATGTTGATAGATTACGACTGTTCTTCAAAACTCTGTTTTGAAGAAAAGTTAACAGTTGGTCATTTGTAATAATTTTCAAAAGTTTTCAGTTGTGTAGGGCTATAACTAGGGTCTCTCACACCACCAATTATTCCACATTATTAAGTCAATCCGGGATCGTTTGGTTCTTTCAA
The DNA here is from genome assembly GCA_000404065.3 of Pinus taeda. Classification (NCBI taxonomy): domain Eukaryota; kingdom Viridiplantae; phylum Streptophyta; class Pinopsida; order Pinales; family Pinaceae; genus Pinus; species Pinus taeda. Next base: position 3,948 of record APFE031339602.1, on the reverse strand, counting down.
AGAGTAACTCAATCCGAGGCTGTTTTGCCCAAGTAATGCTCGGTAGTATAGTGCTCT
>APFE031339601.1:26823-40924 GCA_000404065.3 Pinus taeda | reverse complement strand
TTCAAATTGACTTTCTCTTAAAAAAAAACATACTTCTTGCTAGAGTTGATCAATTTCTTTACTTGATTAGCGCTTACCAGTGAAATTTTTTACTTTCCTTTATGCGCATTGAAGATTAACAATTTTCCATCCTTGACGAGCCGGTATTGGTTAGATCTCCTCATGAATATTCCATCTCAAATGTACATGTATGGACTTCTAAACACGACTCCACATACATCAAGGGGAACCACATGTAGATCTACTTCATTAATAAAATTAACAATAATAGCAAATCTAATTTTGCACTCTTTGGTTACCTTCAACTCTGCATCCTTATTTACACATCCTAATGGATATGGGTTTCGATGATCACAAAGTTCCAGCCCAACTTCCTGACCAACTCTTCTGCAATGAGATTCCCCTGCGATCCAAAGTCAAATAGAACATCAATCTTTGTCTTCTTGACATGTATATTTATATGGAAGAGTTTGGTCATTTCTTTTTCCTCATGTTAATGAAGGCTAATAAGATTCACCTCCTTCTACATTGATGTAAAAATGATATTATCATCCACATTCGAGTTGCTTTTAACTTGGTTGCTCAAATATGTGGCCATGAGATTCTTCTTCTTATTATATTTCTTTTTGTTCTTTGGGTTCAACTCTCTATGCAACTTCCAACACTTCTCCTATGTATAGCCATCAATGCTGTAGTGGTTATTGGGATATTTGCACTAAACAATGCAAACTTTGAAATGAGAACTGATACAATTACCCGTTTCATTGAGATAGCAAAAAAGTCAACTGATTTTGAAAAGTGGTGATGCAAAATACACTTTGTTTTTTCGAAGCATATTTTTGACACTTTAAATTTTCTTATGTATCAAATATAAATACTCGTTTTTAAATGTTAGTGATTTTCATGCTGATTTTGAAACGTGTTGATGCAGCATCAACCCTTTTTTTTAGAGGGCTTATTTTTGTCACTTTAAATTTTTTAATGTATTAAGTGTGAATAATTTTTTTAAATGTCACATTTTTTTACACTTCAATTTTTTTTACAATTGTTTTTTTAAAATCGTGATTACTTAACCAAAATTTTCTAGTTGTCTTATTTCTCTTTTTTTACTAAATGTTGATTAACTTAAATATTATATATATTATATTTATATATATATATTATATTATATATACTTATGAAAAAAAAATATTCTCTAATAAAATAAAAATTTGAAAATAACTACAAATTAAGTAAATAAAATACACAAAAATTATAAAAACATTAACCGGAAAAAATAAAAAAAAAAATAATAATAATATTTAAAAACAACTAGATTTTAAAAAAGCAAAAACAAACTAGATAAAATATTAACAAACAAAAAACAAAAAACAAAATAAAATTGTTAAATAATTTAAAAACAAAATTAAAAATAACAAAAAAATTTAAAAAAAACTACTAAAATTAAACTTAAAAAATATTTAAAAAAAACTTCAAATTTAAATAAAAAAACAAAAAGCCATTAAAATTAATATATATATATACTAAGTATTGGAGGTTTTCGTAGTGCATTATATTAGATATCATTTTTTGGGATTCAACTGCGTTAAGTAAGTAATTCATTTATGACCATTTCCATGAGAGGTAGCCGTAACTAACTAATTTCTCATGTTTTTTGAATAGTCCACTTAGCACTCATTGCATCAGGTGATACTCACAAGGGTGAAAAAGTGGGATTGAAATTAGTGAAATAAATCACATAACGTCAATCATTAATTCTGAGGCTTGCACCCGGTAACTAGGACTTCCCAGGAGGTCACCCATCCCAGAGCGCCTCTAGCTCAAGCACGCTTAACTGTGGAGTTTTCCCCACAATCAAGCTCATTTAGCTTACTACCCCATTTGCATAACCTTAGCAAGTATTGTGCCTCATGAATCATTCAAGTAGAGTTCCCTTCACTCTTTTGAATTAAGTATTAGGGGTTTTTGTAGTGCATTATATTAGATATCATTTTTTGGGACCCACTGCGTTAAGTAAGTCATTTATCTATGTCCATTTCCATTAGAGGTAGTCGTAACTGACTAACTTCTCATGTTTTTTGAATAGTCCACTTAGCACTCATTGCATAATTGCACCCCAGGGCCGCCAAGTGGTTGAGGGCCAAAAGTCTCTCAACTACCCAGGGCTCGTGGGGGCGCGACCCTGGGCAGCGAAGTTGCATGCGAAATCGACCCTCAACCGCCAGATAGCTCATGGAGGCGCAATTTGTTTTCCTTTTTTAAGATTAAAAAAATTATTTTTTGAATTTTACTGTTTTTTTTTTAGGTTTATTATAATTTTTTGTGTATTTTTAATGTTTTTAATTTAATTTAGTAGTTTTTTTTTTTTTTTTACATTTTTTTTTTGGTTTCTTTTTTGTTAATTTATGTAGCGGTGTTTTTTTTTTTTTTTATTTGTTTAATGTTTTTTAATTTTTTGTATTTTTATTTACTAATTTTATAGCTTTTTTATCTTTTAATTTTATTTTTTTCAATCAATTTTTTATTGTTTACATATTTCTTATTTTATTTTTACATTTTTGTTTTTTTTTTTAATAATGTGTTATTATTATATTATTATATATTATATATATAACAGCACCACACCATACCCCACCCAACAAGCCCAACAACCCGCTCACTCCACTACTCAACTCCAAAACCAAAATATATATATTTATAGTTTAATTCTTTAACTTTATAGTTTAATTTGTTTTCTTTTTAACAAACTTTTTTTTGTCTTTTTTTTTAAGTTAGTTTTGTTTCTAATATATATTTTTATTTAAGTTTTTTTTTTTTTTTGGATATTTTAATGTTTTTCGGAGTCATGATAAATCTTTATGCATTATTTCAAAATGTTGAAAAATTATCCTTAGAAAAAATAATAATAATAATTGTTTATTATTTTTTGCCTTAGAAAAATGTTATTCCAGGCATTCAACACTTTTTGTTTTCAAGGTGTTTTTTGCACAATTTTTGCGCAAAAAATTGGTTTTCATTGCCATTTTTAAAACGTGTTGAAAATTTACCATAGAAAAAAAAAGTGTTATTCCAACATCAACACTTTTTGTTTTTAGCACTGTTTTTCATGTTTTTTTAAGGTTTTTTGGCTAGAGTTCTTGTTTTGAATTTATAGTTCCTATTTCAAAGTTTACAATGTTACTAGTGTGTTGTGGTTGTCGTCCTTTTATCTTTCCCCCTTTTTGCTTCTCCTTTCCCTCCTTAGAAGCATCATGTTGCTCCTTTTTCTTTGATCCACTTGATTACACTCTCTTCAGGCCTATGTTCTCTAGGTATTGCGCCTGTACACAAGCCTCGTCCATCAAATTGTAATGCAGACGCCCCAAATACTTGAGAAGTACATCTGGATTCTTTGAAGAGATACCCAATATTATAGGCATCTTTCTGAACTCTATGGTGTATTCCTGCACACTTTGGCCCAGTTTTTGCCTGAAGTAGTGTCACCAGATCCACTGATCCTCCCTGTATCCAATGGAATAAAAATTGTGACCTAATAAGGGATTTGAAGTCCTCCCACTTAGTTGGTGGGCTCTAGTGTTACAGCAATAAAGTTGCAACTCCTGGGGCTTCTTTCTTTACTTTTATCAACCCGGTAGTTCGTAACAAACTTGGAAGTGGCGGTGTTATATGCACAAGTATTAGCTCTTACTGCAGATTGTCACTTGATCAGCTGGTGCAAGTTCACTAGGATCGTAAGCTAACTTCTTGAGTTCTCAGAAGAAGCTTCTAGTGTGATGGAAGAAAGCTAACTCTACAGGGGCTATTCTACTTGCAAAAAGAGAAGGAAAACTGAAATGAAACACAACCCTAGCAAACCCTAGTTTATCCACTAACCCTACTTTTGCAAGAAAAGAGATGGAAATTAATGAAGTGAGTGCCATTGACTACTAAAAAGGTAAATTGTATTTATTCAAGCTACTTCTGAAAAGAAATGAGAAGAAATCATATTTTTGTATTTTTGAGCATTTTTATGTGGAATTATTATGCTTGTGATTTATCTGGTTGTGACAGTGCAGAGATTTGGTGGCAAAGGAAGATGGAGTTGGCTTTTTCAGAGGATAAGGAAGGTGTGGAGAGGTCCTAAGAAGCCCCTAGTACCCTTCTAAAGACCTACATTGCGATCAGACTTCGAAAAATCACTCATAGGAAATTCTGCAGGAGGCTGTAGGGGATCTACAGGAGGTTCTACAAGAGGAGGCCGAAAACTATTTTTAGGGTTTTTAAGGAGGAAGAATGATGGGAAAAGGGAAATGAAGGTTGGATGAAGGTGTTGAGGCGTCTAAAGCTTGTCTAAGAAGATCAGGGATGAACGTGATGGTTGGATTTGCTCAAATGGCAAGAAAGCAGCTTTATGAAAAAAACGCAGAAATTAGGGTAGATTGGCGAGATGTTATGAATGAGTTGGGAAATCTAGGAGAAGTGAGATAATGCTGGCTATTTTATGGAGGGATGGTGAGCTGAGATGTTCTACAAGAGATCTGCACATTTGCTTATCAAAACTTGACCAGAGAAAGAACTAAAAACAGAGTTTTGTCTAGCTTGACCTAATTTCTGACTTACAAACAGAAGAATGTTGAACAATACCTTATTAACAGGAAAGAATGCGAGATAACTATGGTAAAAGAATAGGAAATGATATAAGAAAGTGAATCTGAACCAATATCAACTTTTCCAAATCAAGTTATCACACTAGCAGTTGCATGGAAGAGTAAAAACTGTGTTTTTAGTGGCAATAGTAGTGCCTTGACCTCAAATCATAGTCCCAGGAAGGGAGAAAGGAGATAAAGACCTGTTGTTGGCCTTTTTGAATCCTTTTCTGTCACTGCAGCAACTTACTTAAGAAACTTGAAACAAAAACAATTGTACTAACCATCAAAAGCAACCTAATCTAATGAAGTAAGATGAATCTATGCAACCGAAATTAACTCATGAATGGAAGCAAAAACATATAAGTACACAAAGGAGGTGTTGGGAAGCTTGGGTTGGGCCCTAACCCAAGAGCTTCAGCCCTCTGAAAGAGATCAGTGCTGGCTCAAAACCTATTTCATCTTCATTATCAAAAATAATAGTTACATCACATAAACTGTTCTCAAAAAAGAGCTTGAAAATGAGCTGAGCACAATGCTGCACAAAAGTGCGAAAATATACTAAGAACTGACTAACCTACTGAGGCGCGAAGCCTTCTTATTTCTACAAATGGATACTTCCAACAGTCCTCCTAAAATCAAGGAACTCGGCTTCCTAGAACTGAAGATAAACAACAGTCCTACTTGACTTGCTCGGCTGCCCCTTGGAATCATCAATGTGGGCCTTTGTGCTCCGATTTTCTGATGGAGGATTCAAGGAAAGGGGTCATTAATGAAGGAGACACCCCCCCTACAAGTCCTTTTCTCTGTTTTCCTCGAGTTTGGCTTCCATTTGCTCATTAATTCCTTGTCTTTGTCCAAAATTGTCCAAACAATCTGCATAAAACACTCATTAGACTACATGGCAAAGTGACTAACCCAATTCACTCTATTAGCATAAATATATTCAAAAACATACAACAAACTAATGAGAATGGTGGATTAAATCGAAATAAGAGGTAGAATGAGCCCATATAGTTACCCATTTCTGGGGCTCATCATCACCCCCTTGCTGAATGGGTTGCTTATCCTCTGAGCAACTAATCTAGCTCTTCATCTTTAATGGCTCCAACAGATTCTCTGACATCCCTAGCCTCTGATGTGATGTCTTCCTCTCTATCATGGAAACCTTCTTTCTTGTCCACTTCTTCCCATTGTTTTTGTTCTTCCTCCTCCTTAACTCCTTCCAACAATCCTAGCAACAGTGCAGGATTGCGTTTAAGCCCAATCTAGTTGGCTTTCAAATTTTGCATTGAGTGCTTATACAAGGGCACTCTCCTCATAGCTTCCCTCATCCTATTTCGGGAGTGATACTCCCTGATCCTTAAGCTATGTGGCAATGTATTCCACCTTCTCATACAGGCATGAAGACAGTCATCGCCAAACAATCTCTCCATATCCTCGAAATGAACAATAGCATGTGCTTGCTTGTTAACATAGTCAGGGAGAACTTGAGGATTGGCTACAAGGTGGTGGTGGGCATAGATGAGAGCCAAGGGTTCTGCTGGTTCTGCTCTAATCATTAGGGGCTCACTCAACTCTTTTGTCATCATTTTATGAATTTCCACTGCTCTCTTCTCTTCATGGCTCATCCAAGAAGCCATAGCCATTAACTGCAAATCTCTCAATGCAGCATTTGGATCCCATAAACTCATGTCAATGAGTGCCATGTTGTGTAGGTAAAATTCTGCTATCTTTTCTTTATCCTCAGCTGAGTTGTGATCACATAAATGCATAAATTGGCCATAATCTTGGAATGGTATTGTGCCCCTCTAGGCCAGTGTTTCAATCTGAAATTGGAGCCACTAGTCTTTGAGTGACAATGCATATGATTTGGCTAGATGCTTGCACTGCAATGCCTCCATTGTCCAGCTGGCCTTCCTTTTCCTGTAGCTGCCTTTTCAAAATCAGCACTTCAGTTGTTGCTTGGGATTCCTTTTCTTGTTGTTGTTTCATCAGTGTCTCACTATCTGTCTGTGGTTCTTCTTGTTGTTTTTGTCTCTCTGCTGCTTCACTATCTGCCCGGGGTCCCTCTTTCTGTTGTTGTCCTTTCAAAGTTGACAACTCATTTCCTCCTTGAGATTCCCTTTCTTGTAGCTACTTTTTCAACAATTCATTTTCTTCCTACAGTTGAGTTGATGCTCTCGGTATGTCTTACCATGCTCAATTCTCTACTCATCTCTCTCAACTTTGTTTCCATGTGTCCTATGTCTTCGACCCCTTTGGATTTTGCAATCTGCATCGAGGTGTGGGTCCTGACTCTTTCCTTTTCCAGTTTGAAGAAAAGCGACACTGCAAATTTTTGTGGGATGATCTTCCCACCCTCCAAAAGATTGTAATAGGAGCCTAAGTTAGGTTGAGGTCCAAGCTCTAGCATTTCTTTTTTCTTACCTTCCTCTTGGGACTGTTCTTTTGCCTTCTTTTCCAGTTTCTTAGTTTCTTTGAGCTTAGCCAATGTCTCCTTAGAGAGGTTTGTGCCTCCTGTAGGACTGATTTAGAGTCCATTAATTTGATCCTTTCCTTCCAGGTGGAGGTCTTAGGACTCCCTCTCTCGTAGGTGATGGAAATTTTGGAGGGAGATTCCTCCTTTGTCATAGTAGGTGCATCCTCAATGGTAATAGGTTCTTTCAAAGGTGGCTGGGGCTTGCTCACCTTGATTCTGGTGCTCCTCTGAGCTTTGAAATACATAGATGTCTATCTTTTTATTTTCCCTTTTTGCTTAGCTGGAGTGCTAAGTGCAACAAGAACAGTTGTTGCTTCCCTTGCTAGTGTCTCAGGAGACACTTCTTGTTGTTGTTTTTCTTCATCATCCTCTGCAGTTTTGCCTGTGTCTGTTGTTTCAGATTTTGTTTCTGCTGTCTCTGGTGGTGTTTTCTCCTTTTCTTGCCGAGTTTTTGCCTTCCCTGTGGCAATCTTTTTCTGAGCTGTCTTGGGCTTCTTCTTCTCAACTTTTGTCCTCTTCCTCTTCTCTGCTTTTGATTTTGTTTTCTTCTATGCTTTAGGTTCAACTGTGGTTGTGTCATGTTTCTCATATTTTCTCCGTTTTTCCTCTTTTCCTTCTTCCAATTGAATATTTTGTGCTTCCTCATGGATTTCCTTTTCAAGTTCCTCTTTCTTCTCCTCCTCTTCACTGCCAGATGGGCTAAGGTCATCAGTGAGAGTTTTTATGTTATCTTCTCTAGTCATGTTCCTGAAAATTTCCTAGGGTATAGGGATGGTGTATGTGTGGAGGGCATCCTCTACCAACAATTTAATGAGCCCATGGTGAGCCAATTGGTCTGGAACTCCTGAATTCAATTTGGTGCCACACTCTATCAAGGATTGGAGGAGAAAATATGGAAGACTGAGTTTTTTAGATGCAGGTAGGTCCATTCCATATCTTAATTCATGCAATAATCTGAAGTGATAACCATAGACTATACTGTATCTTCCTTCATAGGAGATATTTTCGTAATCTAGTAGCTGACCTCACCCCATGGATGAGGTATACTTGTCCTTCTGATCCCATTCTTATCCTTTATAGATGTTCATCAGGCTGGAAAAATGTATTTTTAGCAACATGTCCTAGTGGTTTTTCTTCTTTGCTCCAAGGGAGCCCAAGTGGAAGACCTTTGATTCTGCTGATAAATTTTGGTGTAAGCTTTATGGTTAGACCCCTGAAACTGACTGTAGCATGGGTTTTTGAATGGGGTCTTAAAGACATTAAAAATTCATGTCACTTCCTCATCATACCCATGAATTCTCTCAAAGAAAGGCATCCAATTTACCCTGGTAAAGAGGGCTACCACTTTTGGGTATTCATGCAATTTGGTGGAATTCAGAGGCTCTTTTCTCATAAAACCCCCTGTCATGATGTTTTAGAGACTGCTATAAATTCTCAGGTGAGGAGGAAGGTAGCAAATTTTGCGAAACCGAAAACAGAGGAACAGCTGAGGTTTTTTTCTGGAACCAAAGGGAGTTTTTCGGGTTTCTTTTTCAAAAACAAATTTTAATTTTCCTTCCCTTCACACTCTACTCTCAACCTTCCTTTATTTCTCAGGCTGTTGGAGGAAATCAAAGTATTTTTTTAAAGAAACAACATAGAGAGAAAGATAGTTTTTTTCTTTCTCACAAAATAAACATACTTCCCAATGCAAATTCACTTTTTTCGGGCTTGGTTTTCTATGGTTGCATCTCTTCTTTACAGGAGAATACAGGGAAGAAAAAGACAGACTTTTAGTGCAAAGGGTAAAATGGAGAGACTATATACATTTCAGAAAAACACAGATAGACTTTTGTTTCCACTTTCCCTTCCTTTTTCAACCTAGTACTTTGCTTCAAATCCCACCACCTTTTGTAGATATATCACATGCAGAGTGGGTTTCTGAGCCTACCTTTTTTCGAGCTCGAATTTGGCAAAAATTTTGAATTTTCCCTCTGTAGAGTTGCTCTCTGGCCTTCCTGTAGAAAAGATCCAGTAGACTGTGTTTTTGCTCCTATAGAGTGCGATAATGCTCCTGTAGTGCCCGATAAGCGGAAGGATTTTGAAAACTGGCAGAGAGCGACTGCTTCGATGTACAGCAGGTGGTAGGTGAGTTGTTGCAGCCGAGAAATCGTTGAAGCAAATGAAAGAAAAAGGTGGTGGAGGCTTCTACTGCAGTGTACTTAAGCTTATGGCATGATCTGCGGTGACGAGGTGAGGTGGCAGGAAGGGTACGTTATCCCCATCCGAACTGTTGGTCCCTACTCCAGTTCCATTATGGTATTTCATGTTCCCTGCCCGCCATCACTTCCATCATTTCCGTTATACGCTGCCACCACTACCAGTTATGAGTTTTTCTTCCCAAGTTGACGGACCACACGTGCTGACTGCACATTCTAAACGTTGTTTGAATTGGACGAGGCTTGGTTGAACTGGATGAGGGTGGTCAGTTAGTTGGCCACGAATTTCGTTTAATCGCGACCATCTCAATGGTTCATGCAGTTTCTAAATAATATTCATGCAACAAAGGAATGGGTTTAGCCACTTACCTGTAGTTGCTATCGTGCTCTTCATGCTCAAATTTTGGCACTTTGTTTTTTTATTGTTGCTGCTGTTGGTGATTGCGGCCTCTAAACTGGTGGCTTGGCTACCTTATGTTGGTGATTTTCGATCAGGAACCGCTCCTTGCACGTTGCATACATGTTGGCTTCATTGACCCTTCCTTTGGAGCTTGTTTTTTTTAAAGGGATCAACTGTTATAAAAATCCTACAGGATTTCCTGTAGCTGCTTCTCCCTCTAAAATTATGGTTGATGCTAGAGCAGGGAATGAAGAGATAGCTGAGGAAGGTGCTGAAGGAAAGGAAAAGCAGTTGGAATACATCAAGTAAGAAACAAGTGAATAATGCCACTATTTTATTCATCATTTTTTTTGTTTAAAAAAACGAAAGAATAATAATTTCTGTGTTTTCTGTGCAGGGAAGAAAAAGCGAGTGGAAATGTGGTGGTGCAGGGATGGAATTGAGAGTTAGGAGGATAAATGGTGACAGAAAGGTCCACAGGCCTTTTGGACAAATTTCTAGCCCTCAAAGTCTTTTCTGAACTTGATTTTGAGCTCTCTGTGGTTTCTACAGGAGCCTCCTGTAGAATGCACAGAGTCTCCTGTGGGATGAAAAATTTCCAGAACAAGCGATACTAAGGCCTGGGGAAAGATAATGGTGATGGAGAAATGAGCTATCAAGGGTGTATGCAGCCTGGCCATGTCTTTTTCCTTCTGTGACCCCCCTGCAATCTGCAATGCATTTAAAAGAAGTTAGTTTTTTTTTTTTTTTCATCATCTCTCTTTTTTCTTTTTTTTTGAGACAGTTGGGGCACCTCCAGAAGGTTTTCGCCTTCACTGCCTGCCCTGGGCGCCTCTAGGAGGTTTTCACCTAGGGATCTTTTATTCTTTTTTCTGTTTTTTTTTAAGAGTGTAGGTGGAGTGGACGCAGAGACCTACTCCACTACCAACCTGTTTTACTCAGATTCTCAATGAATTCCTGCTTGGAAAAGGGCTTCCTATAGATCTTCAACCTATGCCCATTGACGAGCATGGGGATGGCTTCTTCATCGATGGTCCGAATTAGAACTAAACCATTATCATTGCATTTTTCTACTGTGTATGGTCCCATCCATCTTGTCCTCAGTTTTCCCTTGAAATCTTTGTATCTTGAATCATACAGCAGTGCCCAATCTCCTTCCTGGAATTGTTTTTCTTTGAGGTGTTTGTCATGCCATATTTTCCTTTGGAGTTGGACTACCTTTGAGTGGAGAAGGGCCTGCAATCTCCATTCATCCAATCCATTTAGTTGAAGTAACCTTTCCTTTTGTGCATGGCTGAGATCTAGGTCTGGCTGAGTTGCCATCCTTAATGTCTTATATTCAAATTCTATTGACATCAAAGCCTTCTTCCCGTAGACTAGCTCATAGGGCATGAACACTGTGGTGGTTTTCCATGTAGTGTTATAGGCCCAGGTGGCCTCAACCAATCGATCTGACCAATCTTTCCTGCTGCAGCTCACTACCTTGGTCAAAATCCCTTCCAAAGCTCTGTTAGTGACTTCCAGCTATCCATTTGCTTGCGGATGATAAGGGGGGAAGTCCTGTGCTTAATTTTGTGGTGTGTGAGCAAGTCTTCAATTAGATTGGAGGTAAACTGACTCCATTGATCTGTGACTAATTCTCTTGGATAGCCAAACTTGTAGAAGATATTTTCTCTCAAAAACTCAGCTACTTTTTCTTCTATTGCTGCCTTGATCGCCTTTGTTTTTGCCCATTTTGTCAGATAATCAGTGCACACAATGATGTAAGATTTCTATTTTGAAGGAGGATTGATAGGACCCACAAATTCCATGCCACACTTCTCAAATGGCTCGAAAGTCACTTGAGGTCACAGGGGCATCTCATCCCTTGGGGTAGGTTTCCCCATCCTTTGACACCGGTCACATTGGCTGATATATCTTCTAACATCTTGATGAAGAGTGGGCCAATAGTAACCCGCTTGCAAAATTTTGAAGGCAATCCTCTTTGCTGTAAAATGGCCCCCACAAGGCCCATCGTGACAGGTTAGGAGAATGTCAAAAACTTCCTCCTCCCTGACACATCGCCTCAAAATCTGATATGAGCCAAGTTTGAAGAGATTGCCCCCAATCCAGGTGAATGGGGCACTTTTCCTCACAATCTTGCTCTTCTCTTTTGAGAACAGGTGTGGCAGAAACTGTGTTGAAATCAAGTAATTTGCTATATCAGCAAACCATGGAGAGAGTACTGAGATAGAAAATAGGTGTTCATCTGGAATTTTATCATCCACCATTCCTTCTTCACTTGCAGGTAGATCTAATCTAGACAAAAAATCAGCAACAACATTTTCCTTACCCAGCTTATCAACAATGGTTAAATCAAACTGCTGCAATAAAAGTAACCATCTAATAATACGATCATTTACATCTGGTTTATTCATCAAATGCCTAATTGCAGCATGATCAGTGTGTATGAATGTTTGATAGTTGGTGATGTAGTGTCTAAACTTATTTAGGGAATGGACTATAGCTAGTAGCTCCTTTTCGGTTACAGTGTAGTTTATTTCTGCCTTGGACAAGTTTTTACTTACAAAATATATGGCATAAGGCAGCTTCTCATCAACTTGCCCTAAGGCTGCTCCTATTGCTTTGTTCGAGGCATCTATATGAATGTGGAAAGGTAGGGTCCAGTTTGGACCTCTCAAGATTAGGGCAGTTACCAGTTTACCTTTCAAGGTGTCAAGAGCTTCTTGATAGTTGTCAGTCCATACGAACTCAACATCTTTTCCCAAAAGACCAAACAATAGAGAGGCTAGCTTACTAAAATATTTAATGAATCTTTTATAATACCCTGCTAAGCCTAGGAAACTCGAAACGTCTCTTACCTTTTGAGGAGGTGGGACCCTTTGGATGATGGCAATATTGTTGGGATCCACCTGTAATCCTTGCTGAGAAATTGCATGACCTAGCACGGTCCCTTCAGTGATCAGGAATTCACATTTTTCAAGACTGAGGGACAGGTTCATTTCAATACACTTGGCTAAAACTTTTCCCAAGTTATTCACATCTTCTTGGAAGTTAGAACCATAAGGGGTAAAGTCATCCATATAGATTTCCACTGAATCATGGACCAGTTTAGAAAATATGCTCAGTACTGCTCTCTAGAAAGTGGCGGGAGCATTGCACAACCCAAAAGGAAGGACTCGGTATGCAAAAGTACCCCAAGGACAAGTGAAAGTGGTCTTATCTTGGTCTTCCGGGCTGATTTGGATCTGGTTGTACCCACTAAACCCATCTAGGAAGGAGAAGAACTTCTTCCCTGCCAGGCCATCTAGCACTTGATCTATGAAAGGCAAAGGGAACTAGTCCTTCCCAGTCGCCTTGTTTAGTTCCCGATAATCTCCACAGATTCCCCACTTCCCATTTTCTTTGCCACTAGCACCAAAGGAGAGACCCATTCACTGTCAGAGATGGGGTAGATGAACCCTACATCCATCAACTTTTGCAAATTTTCTTTGACAATGTCTTTAAGGGATGGATTCATCCTCCTTTGAGGTTGCCTGACTGGTTTATAATCTTCTTTAATGTAAATTTGATGAGTACAGACTGAAGGGTGGACTCCCTTCATCTCCTTATAGCTCCAAGAAAAATCATCCAAGTGGTCTTTCAATAAGTTACACAGTTATTTCTCTTGAGAGGTGGCTAGGGATGAGTTGATCTTCAAGGTTCTTTCTAGGTCGAATTCCACATTCTTAACTTGGAGAGATGTCGGATCAACCGCACAAAGATCAACTAACGGATTGGCTTGGGTTTCTTCCACCAACTCTTCTAATGGCAACACACTGGGGGGTGGATTCTGAATCAAGTTTTCAATAAGATCATCCTCAGTTTGTGGACCCCCAATGGTAGCTTCCATTGTACACAATGGTGTGGGATAGACTTAATCCTCATCTTCCTCCTCCAACCAAAGAGGTAAATCATGCTCTAACAAAGGTTGGGCAAGAGGATATAGGACTAGCTACTTGGACATACGCCCATTCTTGATTGTCATGTTCCCAGCTCGACAATTGATGTAGGCATCTGCAATAGCCAACCAAGGTCTTCCTGGGATGAGAGGATACCCATTGAGCTTTTCGTTTGGTTATAGAACCAGGAAATCAGCTAGGTACTCCCATGAATCAATAGAGACCATTACATCTTCCACAGTCCCCTCAAGAGTCACAGTGGAGCAGTCTGCTAAATTCAGTACTATTATGGTCTTTCTCAGGGAACCCTGAAGGTTGAGTTTGAGCATAGTGTCCCTGGTCATCACATTAATGGCAACCCCAAGATCAATTAGGGTATGGGGAATTACGATGCCATTCATGTGGACATTGAATACAGGACTCCCAAGCATAGTTGTAGGAATCACCCCCCCCCC
>APFE031339594.1:0-12280 GCA_000404065.3 Pinus taeda | reverse complement strand
TTTGAACAATATCTTTGCCAACATGGGATTAAACATCAAACAACTGTGCCTTATAATCCCCAACAGAATGGTGTAGCTGAAAGAATGGATAAAACAATTTTGAATATGGTACGATCCATGCTTTTTTTCAAAAATTTAAAGATAATGTTTTGGGCTGATGCTGTTCTATGTGCTGCATATATAAAGAATAGATGTCCATCTAGTGCTATAAGAAACAAGACTCCTTATGAATTGTGGTATGGACATGTTCCTTCGGTCAACCATCTCAGGATTTTTGGTTCCACCTGTTATGCTTTGATACCAAAGGTACATAGAAACAAACTTGGTGCTAGAAGTCGTAAGTGTATTTTCTTGGGGTATTCAAATAACTCCAAAGCATACCGCCTCTATGATGAAGAAAATAAAAAGTTTGTTATATCTAGAGATGTAATTTTTCTTGAATCATCCAAATCTGACAATGTTGTTGAGCGGCAACTTGATCGCTTGGATAGATTCGCAAAAATGAAATCATTTCAAGAATTTGAAAATCAGATTCCACATCTTGAAGGGGGGATTCCTATACTAGATCAACATGTGGAATTGTCTTCTGAAGAAGATTCTCCCCCGTCTCAAACTCCAACAACGGATGATGCTTTAAGTGATGTAATTGATAGAATTGGGAGACTCAATCTTGATTCACTCCCAACTCAATCAACAGAGCAGCCTGGACCATCTCAGAAAGGTCCCCCAAAGTGGCTGACAAAGACACTTGAAAGTGTTCATCCTGATGAAATTGGAAAAACAGGAACCAGAAATGCAAATTGACAAAATGGAGGTGATGTAGATGACTCTAATTCACCTGTTGATATGGATGTTTCTTATGATTGTGAATTGAACTTGTCTACAGATTTTGAACCAACTTCCTTTAAAGAAGCTGCTTTTCATGATGAATGGAAAGAAGCGATGCAAAAGGAGTATGATGCCCTCATAAAGAATGGCACTTGGAAGCTGGTTGATCCTCCATTTGGAACCAAACCAATTGGCTGCATGTGGGTCTACAAGAACAAGTACAAAGCTGATGGCTCACTTGACAAGCACAAATCTAGGCTTGTGGAAAAAGGATTTGTACAGAAGGAAGGGATCGATTATGAGGAAACTTTTGCCTCCACAGCAAAATGGGCCACCGTCCGGACACTCTTTGCACTAGTAGCTCAGAACGGTTGGAAAGTCCATCAAATGGATGTAAAAACTACCTTCTTGAATGGAGATCTAAAAGAGAATGTTTTTATGTTCCAGCCTGAAGGATTTGCTGTGAAAGGACATGAACATAAAGTATGCAAACTTGTGAAGTCCTTGTATGGCCTCAAACAAGCACCGCGAGCCTAGTATGAAAAACTAACTGAGCATCTTCTGAAACTCAATTTCGATCATTTTGATCTTGATGATGCAACTTTATTTGTCAAGAAAGTTGGAAAAACAGTTGTATATCTTGTGGTATATGTAGATGATCTTTTAATGACAGGGAACAATGAAAGCTACATTGCATCCATAAAGAAGGAATTAGGGAAAAGTTTTGAAATGACTGATTTGGGCTATGTTCATTACTATCTTGGCATTGAAGTAACCCAACATCCAAAGTCCATATTTCTTTTTCAAAAGAAATACATTGGAGATTTGTTAAACAGATTTGGCATGACAGAGTGCAATCCTCTTACTACTCCAATGGAACAAAACTTAAAGCTCACATCTATTGAAGGAAATGAATTTGAGGATGCAACAAAGTATAGACAGCTTGTAGGAAGTCTCAACTACCTTACTACTACCAGACCAGACATCTCATTTGTTGTTGGAATCCTCTCCAAGTTTATGTAAAAGCATTGTGAAGGACATTAGTCTGCTACAAAAAGAGTTCTAAAGTACTTGAAGGGAACTCAAGACTATGGAATCAAGTACACATAGGTGGATGACTTCAGTTTGATCGGATACTATGATTCAGACTTCGATGGAGACAAAGAAACTGGGGTATCTACTTCAGGATATGCTATGAGTCTTGGATCAGGAGTTGTCTCCTGGAGATCACGCAAACAATCAGTTCCAGAAGATTCCACAACAGAAGAAGCAGAATACGTGGCAGCAGCTGAAGAAACGAAAGAAATTCTGTGGCTCAGAAAAATTCTTGAAGATTGTAGGTAAAACAAGTACAATCAACTCCACTCATGATTGACAACACCTCTGCAATAAAGTTGGCCAAGAACCCAAAGTTCCATGATCGTACAAAGCACATCAATACTAAATATCATCTGATCCGACATTATGTTGAGGCCAAAACAATCCATCTCCGTCATTGTTCCACAAATGAGCAAATTGCAGACATCTTCACCAAAGCGCTTGGAAGAGAAAAGCTTGAAAGATTCAGAACGATGCTTGGACTCACCAACATCCCTTCAGATTAAGGGGGGGAATGTTGACACCTAATCCTCACGATTGGGTGAATTCATGTAAATAATTAAATTAGGAATGTGAACAGTCATCGGGAGATGAAATGAACAGTCACACCCTTTTGTATATAACAATAAACATACCTGATGGAATAATACGGATCAGTTTTTCTGCCTAATGGAGTTACTACCTGGCCTGACAGCCACAACATAATGAGCGGATTCAGGTGCTTTACCTTTCTCTTTGTCATTGGTTTTACCTTTGGGTTGATTTCTTTCCTGCTCAATTCTGTCCCAAGGCAACTTGCATGTGGATGCATCATGTGATCCATCTCTATTGCAATGTATGCAATGAAGATCAAACTTTTCTCCTTGAGAGTGTCTGCCCCCCCTGCCTCTGAAATTTTTTCTTCCTCTTCCCCTTCGACCTCCTCTTCCTCTAGAAGAATCTTGAGCATGATCCTTCTCTCTATGTGCAAGACACACAACTTCTTCAAAAGACCGAGGATCTGTCTTTTTCCCAAAAGCCTTCTCTCTCTCAACAAACTTTTTCACAGAGGAGTCAAAGGTATTCTCTTTGAGGTTTCCATTTGCTTGCAATGACTCAAGATAATTTGAATAAGTGGGATAAAGTGCCTTGACAAAAGATATAAGAGGAATGTCTAGTTCAACATTAGTGAATTTGATATCATGCATAATAGATCTTACTTCTGATGCCAAAGCAAGAGGATCATCATTTTTTAATTCAAGACTGAACACTTTAATCATCAGTTGGACAACTTCAAGTTCAGAGTGTGAGTCATAGAGTTCCTTCAACTTTTGTAAGGCTTCAAAAGCATTTGAAAATGGTGAAATATGATAACTCACCTCTTCATTTATAGATGATGCAATCAATGCATAGGCCTTGTTGTTCTTGTTTTCCCAAATGGCGAATTCCTTGTCTGAGGTAGGCTTTGCAGGTTCATTATCTCCTTCTCCTACACAAACTTCTTTCCACAGCTCATTGAAAATGAGAGTGTGTTTGATCTTCTGAGACCCCTCAGGATAGTTCTTGCCGGTGAGAACCACTCCCACGATAGATATCAATGAATGCATTTTAAAATCTGTGTACTGTAAAAGAAATGTACTTTTGCTGGCAAAAATGCACTTCTGGTGGTAAAATGTGTAAAAAAAATAAATACAATGCCGATTTACATTTATGACAGAACAAGACCAGAGGTGGTATGGGAGCGCGGTGGTATGGGATATATGACTAGTATATATGGTATGTGCATATGCGTATGGAGCGAAACCACAGAGTCAATGACAGAGGCCATGAATTGAACTCAACACCTCTCATGCATTGGAAATTTTAACAACACAGAAGTTACCGAGGACCACGGTTCCGGTTTGGAGGGAGAGTTACATAACATGCGTTATATGATGGTTTCGGAGCGGCCACGATATGTGGTATGGATAACCATCATATGGAGAAACCGGTGGTATACACCAACGTTACGAAGCAGTGTCAAGGGAGCTAAGGCTGAACCGGGAGTGACTTGGGAGTGGTATTTGCAAACGGTGGAGTATACAGTGGTGATGGAAGGTATGACAAGCCAACCTTCAACGCGTGAAGAGTCGAGGCGTACAATGAATACACCACAACTTGTTTTTCTGCGAGCTCTATAACCAGCGAGATCTTGGTGAAACCTCCATTGAGCGACCTTTAGTTTCCACTACATTATTCGCCACATAGATGACAACAAGGGGGCAGACAATAAAGCTGGAATAGGATATTGACTGTGTAAGTATGGTATGCGTTATTAAGTGTGGAGCCGGAAGGTGGAGGGGCCAGAAGCAACCTAAGCACATCATCACTGTTCAATATGACAGTACATTACAATATGGCAATGCGTTATAATACATAGAATACTAGTCACAGGCATACCAATCACTGCATCAACATTCACTGCACCAACGTTAAATCTTTCACAGCTCCAATCCTTCCTCTATTCCACGCTCACCGCACTAGCAACGACTTTAGTGTACATCGTTTAAGTCTCATATGCAAGACAACCTTCAGAGCAATGATTATGCATGGCACGACATACTTTCTGCCAAAGGAGAGGGGCAGAGGACAAACTGCAAAAAAAATTGCAGAAGGGAGTTACAAGGGTAGAAAGGGATGCCAAAAATGGCGCTGGCTCTAATACCATGTCAGGCTAGGAGGTAACTCCTCAAATCAAATTGTTTATTTATTAAGATTACTCATGGTTATATACAAGAGGGAGAGACTCTTGGGCTTTTACCTCCCGACGTCTCTTCATTTTCCATTATTTACTATTTACATTATTTACAAATGTTCACCCAATCCCAATGATTAGGTGTCAACATTCCCCATAGTGGGTTTTCTCCTGGTCTCTAACCAATCCTGGTGTTTCTATGTGTGAATGCTTTTCTTCTATTGTTCCTTTATGTTCCATGACATTGATGATGATGATATTGTTCTTTATATATAAATGCATATGCTGCTGAATAATTATGTAAATATGAATAATGTCATGATGTTATGTGGTGAACTTAATGTGTTAATGAAGAAATGAAATTATCAAAGCAAAAAACAATATAGTCCAAAGAAAAATTAACATTCCTGGCACCTCATCAATGGTGGGTAACTCTCTGTCCCCTAGCACCTCATCAACAGGTGTATGCTCAACTCTCTCCACCAATGTTTCAACCTAGGCTACCAAAGGAAACTCCAACAAGGGTGGCTCTTGTGTCACACTGGGTGTATCCACGTGCTCCTCACAATCTTGCGTGCTGTCAGTCTCCTACTCAACCTCCTCCTCTGGCTCGTTGTTAGTGTGCCCATGCCCTAGGCCCCACGATATGAAGTAAGATCTTCTCCTGGTCCCAGCATCTAACTGCTCTTGTCTTGTCCACTCCTCTTGAGGAAGTTTAGGTGCCTTGATTCTGTTGACTTTTTTGACATGGTGTAAGTGGCTTCATTCCTGTGGCATGCACACATCTAATGCCTCTGTTATAAGGATGAGGATAGCTTAGTTTTATCCTTTATTGATACACAATTGGACTAACTTCTCTATCATCTCCTCATTGTTTCTGAAGATCTCGTCCATGATCCCCTTTGTACTCCTCCCTTTTTGGGCCATTGTAATGTCCATAAATTTCACCAATCACTATGCATGCATGCCTACACCTCCATGATTTTGCTAGCTTCCCCACAACTGGCCAAGATCATGCTCTAATACCACTATAATGTCTCTATTTATAATTTTCCTAATTTTCTTGGGAATTTGCTTAAAAATTTCTACCATAAATTTGTCGAAGAAATTCCAGAACAAGAACCATGAAATTGAGGCAAAAATAAAATAGCATTTCCAAATAAACCCAAAAATGCCACAATTGTAAATAACACAAGAATAAGAGAATTGAGCAACTTTATCTATTTACTAGAGCAGTTACATACAAAGCTCTCGATAGAAATAGCTAGAGAGATGGCCACAAAAGATATATTGCAATAATAAATTGGGCCTCCAAAATAGAACTAGAAATAAATACGCTGCACCTGTGAATTACTGCCTAGAAATTCTACTACTGCTGTTGGAGGTGAACTATGTTTTATGCCCTCAAATCTGTCCCAAAATTTCTGCAAAATTAACTGGAGGCTTCTCTCACCAAAATCTACGAAACCCAAAAAATCTTGGGTTAATTCCAGCTGACCCTCAAAGTCCCAAAAAGTGTGAATTACTTAGAAAATACTGTCGCTGCTATTGGAGAAGAATTGGAATTTTTTCCCCCAAAACTACTCCAAAAATTCTGAAAATTTAACGATGAACTCTCACAAAACCCAAAGAAGTATTGGGCACATTCTAGCTGATCTTGAAAAGCCCCAGATAGTGCGGAACTCCGAGCTACACAGTTTTGCGCCCAACCAAAGAGAAACTGCTAAGAAATGATAAAACTCTCCTGCAAATGTTTGAGAAATTGTGCAAAAATATCCTCCGGCAAATAGCTGTCACTCCCAACTAAAAACTCCTGGCAAATACCAACACCAAACACCAACAAAACCTCTGTTCTCAACCTACATAGGTTCTATAAGAGAAAATTCGACCCAACTAAAAGATACAGGAACAACTCTGAAAAATGGTGCCAAACTCCTCTAACCTAGAGAAAAATACCCTGGAAATACCTGGAACCTGCAATAGAAAGATGGTGCTCCAAATAACCTCTGGGGTTTGTCTTCTGCGCCCTCAAATAGAGAATTTATGAGTGAATATTCTACAATAAACTTCAATGTAAGTCCTGAAATAGACTCCTCTAAAGCATCACTAGGGAGACACTCGAAGTTCTCTAAAGATAGAGGTGGAATTTCCACCTGGAAATCCCTTGTACTAAGCAACACTTGTTGTCTTGGCTGAACAACTCAAGAGAACTCAAGTTTAGATATCAAATAAAAATGATAAGATAGAATGATTTGCAATAGAGTTCCTCTTTTTATAATTCTTCATGTAGCCTACCTCTAGCTTCTAGATCCTCCCCTTTTCCTTATTATTTTATTGGTGGGGGCTATTTTCCACTTTTTGCCACGATTTGAATAAAATAATAATTTTCCGTCATTGCAATGATATAATATTTTTCTTCTATTCTCCAATAAAATACTACTTTTCTACCATTCTCCATTAAAATAATAATTTACCTCTCGTTTCTAGTAAAATATTATTTTGTTACCATTCTCCATTAAAATAATAATTTTCGCTTTTCTCCCGCAAAATAATATTTTCTCCTTTTTATTTAATATGTCCAAAATTGGCAAATCTCCTTAGTGAATTTTGCACTCACACAAATTGTGGACATGACATATCTTATCATTGTGTTAAGTTTACTCATCCTCGCAGGGCTATATCTAGAGATATACCCTTTCATATGCTGTAATAGATTTTGACAGTGAATTGCCCCCTGTAAGGCTGATTTAGTTTTTTGCCATGGAAACTTTCATATCAGCACAATAATACCTTTACCTCTTTGCTATACAACTCAAAGAATGGTGAAGGCTGCCACACATGTAATGAACCCACATTTTTATGTTGTGACAAGAACGTGTTAAAAAATGGATCCACATTTTTATGTTGTGACAAGAACGTGTTAGTAATGCTAAACCCCTCCTGTCATAACATATCAGCACCTTATTGCTGCCCCAAACTGTGTCTCAAAATGCATTTACATTCTAAGGGGTAACAGTACCAATTAGATCAAGTGTAATAGAAGCAATAGATGAAGTATACAATCACACAAGCTAGGGCTTGAGAAAAATATCAACTCAGAATTTTCATGCTAGAGTTAGATCCGCTGCTCGATCTGCTGTTCTAATTGCTGAATTGATTCTGCTACTTGTCAAGAAATGAATTCAAAGACCTATGAACCATGCAGCAAGTAATATGAGATCACTAGAAATCAACCAAGGAGCATGAAATCCAAAACATGACTATGATCCCTCAAGGAAGACCTTCACCCTCAAGCCAAACAATTCATTCCAAGTTACCCTTGAAAGCACAATTGCCCCTCATTAAAATATATTTGGCT
Source organism: Pinus taeda (assembly GCA_000404065.3). Taxonomy (NCBI): domain Eukaryota; kingdom Viridiplantae; phylum Streptophyta; class Pinopsida; order Pinales; family Pinaceae; genus Pinus; species Pinus taeda. Next base: position 4,283 of record APFE031339594.1, on the reverse strand, counting down.
AAAATTGATGACCGGGGTAAAATACCCTGCATAAATAGGAAATAAATATAATGTCTTAACTTTTCACTAAAATCAACACGATATATTTCATTATGGTTGCATCAATGGTATAATTTCTATTAATTAATCAATATTTAGGAAATAAATATAATGTCTTATCTTTTCACTAAAATCAACACGATATATTTCATTGTGGATGCATCGATGGTATATATTCTATAAATTAATCCTTATTTCACATAAGGTACAATGTTTATGATTTTTTATGCATGGTATAACTCTCCCTGGGAAAGATTATATCTTCACATGTTTTTCTATAATGCAGTGCTAGGTTTTTGTGTTTCAACCTAAAGAGCTATAATGTAGTAGTTGAATTCTTAATTTCGTGAAAATATTATAATAAATTTGGTGAAACTGATAGCTACGATAAAATGTCTCATGCAAATAGTAAATAAACATAATGTTTCATTTTTCACTAAAATCAATGCTACGATTTCATCCTTGATACACCAAGGGTATATTTTCAATAAATTAATCGATATTTCACATAAGGTACAATGTTTATGATTTTTTATGCATGGTATAACTCTCCCTGGGAAAGATTATATCTTCACATGTTTTTCTATAATGCAGTGCTAGGTTTTTGTGTTTCAACCTAAAGAGCTATAATGTAGTAGTTGAATTCTTAATTTCGTGAAAATATTATAATAAATTTGGTGAAACTGATAGCTACGATAAAATGTCTCATGCAAATAGTAAATAAACATAATGTTTCATTTTTCACTAAAATCAATGCTACGATTTCATCCTTGATACACCAAGGGTATATTTTCAATAAATTAATCGATATTTCACATAAGGTACAATGTTTATGATTTTTTATGCATGGTATAACTCTCCCTGGGAAAGATTATATCTTCACATGTTTTTCTATAATGCAGTGCTAGGTTTTTGTGTTTCAACCTAAAGAGCTATAATGTAGTAGTTGAATTCTTAATTTGGTGAAAATATTATAATAAATTTGGTAAAACTGATAGCTACGATAAAATTTCTCATGCAAATAGTAAATGAACATAATGTTTCATTTTTCACTAAAATCAATGCTATGATTTCATCCTTGATACACCAACGGTATATTTTCAATAAATTAATCAGTATTGCACACAAGCCACAATGTTTATGGTTTCTTGTGCATGGTATAACTCTTCCAAAAAAATATTCTCTAAAATTATTTTCACATGGTTGCTCTTATTGCAGTGCACAGTTTTTGACTTTCAACCTAAAGATCCTATGAATCCATTTATATCTTTGGCGGCACTATGCGGTTGTGGTGTCCCAGGTAACTTGGAACGTTAGTTTATTTATGAATAGTCTGACACTTTTGGATGATTTAAAATTTTATTCATCTAAACTTTTTGTCTTTTTGTCCTTGCACTGAAAGATGAGATATAACAAAATGAACAAGTACCCAAATAAAAAACCAACAAAGACATGAGATAGATAAGAACATGAGGACTATAGAAATGATCTTTTGCCACCAATGAGCAATATTTATTTATTTATTTTTATTTTTATTTTTTCGAGTTGTAATTCTTGTAAGTTTGCATCTATATAATTCTTCAAATTATTCTCCACATGGATTTTCATCTTTCTCATATCTCATTTTTATTGGTTGGAGACTAACAAGAAAACTTGCTTGAAGATCTATTGTGAAGCCATCTTTTTTTAAGTGAATGTTTAGTTCTTGTTCAAGGTCTAAACTAGGCTAGTTTATTTCTTTTCAAGATTACTAGGGGATAGAGCTACAACAAGGGCAAATAATTGCTTAACTTGGAAGGGTAACTCAAGGTATAGTTCTCTTGCCCAGTGTTGATAATATCGCCGAAATATCAGCGATATTTTCAGCGAGTCGAAATATCACCGAGAAAATATTGCGATATTTTCGGCTCCTGAAAATATCGCGATATTTCCGAAATATCGTTGATATTTCACCAAAATATCGCGCGACGATCTAATTTGTCGCCAGGAGAGTAGAAAATATCTGCGCGGGTTGTAAAATTCGGATTTTGGTTTTTTATGAATCATTTTCATTTCTAATTGTTGGAGAAGGAAGGGGAGAGCTATGTGTTTGCCGCCAAGGAGGGTTTGAGCGTTCCATAGCTATTATCGCCACCAATAACGAAGACTTCATTGATCTAAGCTTCAAGAACAGTGAGACAATTTCATTTCTTCCATTAACAGGTATGTTCAAATAAACCCCTATTTTAATGAATTTTTTGTTAGTTTTAGGATTGTTCTTGCTTACCTATTTGCCTACAATCGTTTTGCTTGATTTTTTTTTTTCCATTTGAAAAAATTTTCATGCCCATGAGCAAATGCAAGGGTTTTAAGTTTTTAAGTTTTCAAGTTTTCTCCATATTTGGAGAGCAAACTCCATTTTTTTTGAGTTCATAGCTGCAGAGGCTATTTATAAATTTTATTAATATTAGGTGTTCATCTCTATAAAATTTCTTCACCTTAGAAATTAGTTTCTTATTGTGCAATCACTGGAATGTGAACAGTGAGGTAGGTTTACCATTTGCCTATTTCTAAAAGTAAATTCTATGTATGAATTTATGAAATTTCAAATGAATTTATGAATTTTCAATTTTCAATTCACATTGCAAAATTGCAAATAATGTAGCAAAAAAATTGTTTTGTAAAATGATGTGGTTATTACTTATTAAGTTACTAATTCCAATTTTTTTTTGGTGCCCTAGGTTTGAGTTAGCCCACTACAAAATACAAATATGCCAAAAGCCATGGACCCATTTAGGGAGTATGGGAACCCTGATGGTGGGACAAATCGTGCATATCTTACATGCAAATTGTGTGGGACCAGGATGACAGGTGGGGTTACACGACTGAAATACCATCTTGCTAGACTCAGTGGACATGATGTTGGGATTTGTATAGTTTCTAGTCTAGAGCTTATACAAAAAGCTCTTGAGGCAATTGATGAAAAGGACAGAAAGAAGGAAGAGTGTAAGAACCGAGAAACTGAAATACAGAAACAGTAAAGAATTTAAAGTATGTACCTACCTGAACTACTACTGCTACCTAAAGATGTCCGCGACTACGCTGCTCCAATTACCGAGAGACCAATTCCACCCAGCCAGACTGAGCAAAGCCTTGCTGCTCAATCCAGTAAGCTTCTCAACGGAAGCTCACTGTCCCTCGTGCCCAGAACCTCAGAATGCTTAAGCGCTCTTCCAATGGCCGATTTTCTTCCCTTCTGAATTCCTCCTCCTGGTTTTTGCTCCGATGTTTCAACCCCTTCTAAAATTCCACCTACCTCTATATGTAGCTCTCTGTGGCGGTGACCGCCCTGCTCACCAACGATTCCACCGTCCTCCATCGTGGTGACAGCTATCTTTCATGAGTGTGAGTCATAAGCGGTGAAATGAAATCCCCTGTTTTCTGAGGTCATAAGGTATTTTATAACTTTTAGGATGATCATACGTATTATTAACTTCATAATGTTTACATGTCCTTTATGATGTTTATATCTATACTTTTGTTTGATTTATATTGTTTTAATATAAAGTTTATTTATAAATATAAAGTTTATTATTTTTGATTTAATATAAAGTTTATTTATAAATATAAAGTTTATTATATTTGATTTAATATAAAGTTAGAACTTTATATTAATTAATTATTGATATTAATAATACTAAATATTTATTTTATTTTATTAATATGCTTTTTATGAATATTCTGGAGCATATTATATATACATATATATATTCCCCTTGATTCAACCATATATTACACGGTATTGATGAACGAGTAGAACTTATTTTCCCAGAAGGGACATGGTATTTAGCACTTATAATCAATTTAGTATAAAAATACTAGTGCGGTGTATGCAACACATGCATATGTAGCTATCATATGCATGTACCGTATACCTGCTATTATGTTTGCGTACTTTGTGTTTATAGATGGGTCGTTACATACACTCCCCCTTCAGAAAACTTCGTCCCGAGAGTTTTTATCTTATCTGATTACTTATAATAGTAATTAGTAATTTAGTACCCCCTTCTTAGGTCTTTTTTTAAAAAAGATTTTTTTTATTTTAATACCAAGAGACTATAAAATTTAGAGTTTTAGGTTTATGATTTTAATGGACATGTCTTGCCCTATCCAGATTCCCAAGCTATTCTAAAATCATCCTATCCTTCCTAATCTCTTCCGCTCCCATCCTATCCGTCCTCTACTGGAGTATGCCATGGCGTCAG
>APFE031339593.1:3111-20440 GCA_000404065.3 Pinus taeda | reverse complement strand
ATTAATAAACATTTATTTTTTAATCTTTATCCCATAATATTTCTTATATTAGTATAAGTTTATATGTAATTTATTTTTAAATTAAAAAGAAGATCATAGATTGTCCCTTAACAATTATTTATTAGGATATATATTTAGTTACATATAGATTTAAATAAAATAAATAAATCTAACAAATTAACTAATTATTTAATCATTAATAAACTTTCCCCTAACTCTTGGTCCAGTCAAATGTAGCTAATGTTAACTCCATTGTAGTCGTTTCCTTTGGTCAATAGTAGTTGTTTCTTTCTAGCCGTTTGAATGATCGGTCTCTCTATTTAACTTGTTGCCATGATCTGGTTCTTCATCTTGTCTTGACGATGAACCACACTTGTTGGTCCATTGTAGTTGTTTCCTTTGGTCAATAGTAGTTGTTTCTTTCTAGTTGTTTGAATGATCAGTCTCTCTATTTAACTTGTTGCCATGAACCAAACTCACTGGTTCATAAAGCGTCGACAAATGAATTTTGATGTAATTATCGCCGAAAACATGTCTCAAAAAAATGTATATTACCTTGATTTTTGTAAATTAATTAATTTTATGTAAATACTAATTTTATTAATTTTTATTTTGTTTTACCAAATTTCCTACAAAACTACCGAGAACTAATATATGATGATGATGGTGGTTAATGTCCACTAAGACCAAACTTTGGTCTATCGGACCTAAAGAAACGAATTATTTAGTCTGATTTAAGATTTTGTTCCTATACTCAAAAAGCTTGGAGAGAAGCCTCCCGAGCTCACTGTAATTTTGACAACGTAAAAGGCTAAGAAGGTCAGAAAATTTAGTGTTGCATTAAAATTTTCAAAACTGAAATCATAATTAAAACTCTAATAAATATATATAATTTTAGAAATCTCGGATCCAATCTCATAAGTTTATTTCAATGCAATTTGAAAAAATTACAAGATACGAGATCCTCATTCTCAATAAAAATGGCTATAATTTTTTTATACGGTCGAGACTTAATATTAAAATAGTTATAGTTTTTATGAGGAAAAAAATTCCCACTCCCACATTACACTCAACTCAACTCACACCTCCATCTTGTAAATTATTTTTAATAACCTCCGAATCCCAAGATATCCTTCCTCATTCCTCTGACACCCACATGCGCCTTTTGCCTCCCACTTATATATTATAAAATTCCTCCTCATACGTAATCTCGGGAATCTTAAAGGAGCTCCGAAAAGCCACTTAATTTTTTATTATTTTTATTTAAGTATAATTTAATTTATATTTTAATAATTTTTAATCTCGGACTCTTAAAGAAGCTCCCAAAATCCACTTAACTTTTTATTATTTTATTTAATATATTTTAATAATTTTTTTTTAAAATGAATTTTTAATTTAATAAATTTGTAATTAAGTTTAATTTAATTAATATATAATATATATATAAATTAATTAAAATAAATTGTAAATAGTAATATTTTATTTAATTGCTTAATTTAATTTATGTAAATATATTTTAAATTAGGATTTTATTAATAGTTTGTAAATTTTAATTAAAAATGTTTAATGTTGGTTTAGTATTTATATTTTCTCAGAATTTTGGTAATTTTAATGTTTTAATTTTGGAAAAGCATATCTCAAGATTTATTTGGCCAAATGAAGCTCATAATATCTCGTTAGAAAGCTAAGATCGAGGAGAATAATATGGGAATTTTAACTTTAGCAGATTTAATCATTTAATGGCCCAAACATTCAGTAGAAGATAAAACAATGGATTTACAACCAAAAAAAAAAAAAAAAAAAAATTCCTAATTTGATTTGGGTAAATTTCATTTGCTTGGGAAAACTGCTACCACTAATTCGTTCCCCAACAATACTCAAAGGCTAATAGGATCTAGTTGAGATGATCATAGCGTGAAATTTTTTGTGGATTTTATTTATTTTGATTTAGCGATTTCATGGGAGTTTATTTTTTTTATTTCTAGTATGCAATTTAATTTATTTTTATCTTGATTTTGATTGGTTTATGGTTGGAGATATGTTGAATGAGATTAAGCATGACAGATTGAGAGCAATGAGAAGGGACTAACAAGGAAGAAGATGCAGGATTGACAACAAGAAATTCAACAATTCTCCATTTTTTATTTTCATTTTTGTAATTAAATAACAGTCTTGAGAATGAGGAAGTGGTTCCTCTTCTTTGCAACTAGAGGCTCTAAAAGCACTTTTGTATCAGGTTTATAGCTGTAAGTATGGGGAAAACTTCAGATCTAAGGTATTTGGGTAAAATTATGTGATTATTTTTGCTGTGTATTTGCACTTTTGTAATGTATTCTGAGTTAGATTATGGAGAGACAGAGCATTTTGAGCAATGAAAGAGAAGATTGTTTTGTTGATCCAGATCCGGGTATGAAGAAGGACCCTTCCAAGACCTTTTATTTTCATGATGTGTTCAAATTGCATTTTAAAAGAACATTAATGAATTCGTCTGCATGCGGAAAAGAAGAGGAACATAACAATCATCAACACATGACAACATATGCATTGATAACGGAGTTCGTCCAAGAGGGACTACGTCTCTGGGCCCTGATGTCAAGATGGTGTAGGTCGCTGCATTAAGTGTTGTCAATAAAGATGATGTACACAAGAGATGGTGTCGTGATCATACAAGGAAAAAAGACCTCACGCAAGAGTGGCTCTAAGAGATATTCCTCTACTGGAATTCTCAATCAAAAGACTCCTATCAGTATGACACAAAAACATGCATGATGAACATCCCGCCAACATGGCATAAAAGAGATTTGAAGAACAAAACATGCATGATGAAAACAAGAGTATCCCAACAACATACAACAAGGGATCTCAAAACATAACATGAAGAGTTATGACAGCAAGTACATCACATAGCATATTCTGCATCAAATCAAGCGAGGAATCATCACAACATATAATAAATAAGATCCTGCCTCAATATCAATCAAGGATTCGTGCAACATAAAGCATAAAGAATAAATACATGAATAAATCATATACCTCACAATACGGACCATCTGAAGAAGTGGATGTTCATATCTTTAGTGAAAACCATCCACAGTGAATACGTTGTTCACATTGTCGATGCACAGGCAGGGGTCATTACCAATCTGGACTTCGGCTCCCCTTGCATCAATAGTTTTCGAGCTTTCACAATCAAGGGCATCTGTAACATAAGCTATCAATGTGCTGAAGCTTGCTCGACCATCGATCTGAGAAGACCACTGCTCTGGCCTCTTGGCAACATAGCTCTCTGGCTAGGGTTCTCTAGCGCTCTGGTTATGCCACTACAACTCTGTGGCTCTACCTGACCTTATGGTTCTTTGGCTACCTTCTTGAGCTACCTCAATCACGCTCTGTGGCTTTGCGGCTCTCGGCGCTCTCGCTTTCAAGCACTCTAGCTATGTCATTGCAGCTCTGCGACTTTGCGGTGCTCTAGCTATCTCTGTCTTTGTCTAGCCCTCTCATTCTGTGGCTCTCCATCGGGTGCAGCCTCCTCATTGAGGTCTCTGGCACTCAGGCTCTCTAGCACTCTTTGCATAGGCTCTCGGGCCCTCTGGCGCAGGCTCTCTAGCCCTGTCTCTTCCAGTGTTGGCTCTCTATCACTCATCATGTTTTATAACACGTTTGTGTGACAAGGCTGCTTAAAAATCGGGATATGTTTTTTTATAATAAAAGTCGTTCGAACGAAAGGTTTGGTCGGCACAACAAAAACCACAGAAATGCCTTTTTTCTATTAAAACAGACAAATACACGCGGAAACACAAAATACATAGAAAACATTGAAAAATCTGATAATCCGGACTTCAAATTTCATCAAATCGGGCTTTATAACTCAATCGGGTCCACGTTATATCGCAATCGCATATCGCTCTATTACTGGCCCTATATATCGGGGAATCACTAATCACCGATACATCGATCCGCCGATCGTCGATATGTCGATTAGATCTGGACCGTTGATCTGTTCCTTTATCGAATGGTCCAGATTTGATCGCATGTCGCTATCGCATCGCCCTTTAGTATCTGGGATCGCTGATCTCCCGAGCGTCGATTTAATCCTGGTCGTTGATCTGTTTCTGATCCGACGACTGAGATCGTGCATTGTTGATCGCTATCGCATATCGCAATCGCTGCAGCCCAGGGATCCTACCTTTGGCATCCACTGACACCGATCGTCGACGCTAATCCGATCACTCCTCCGATCGCCGATACTGATCACCGATATTGCAATCATAAGTCGGCGCTGCCCAGGTCCCGATATCGCATGCCTGCCTTCCTCAAACTCGATATATCAGAGGTCACCGATCAGGGGTACTAAAGGCCCGAAATCGCACATCGCATGCCCCCGACTCCAATTAATCAGAGATCGTTGATCGAGGTTCTAAAGGCCTGACCTTAAGTCCACCCTTTAGACTCCTCCGATTGCGATTTGCCTTTATAAGGCTTGAAACCCATTTTTATGAGAAAAGCCTCCTTTTCAAAGGAAAAATGGTTAATTTTTTCGCGATAACTTCATCATCTGGACTCGGATTGGAGTGTTGTTCACACCTCCACAATCAGGATGACGAGATATACACTCCGGTCCTAGGTTGACATCATTCCGAACACTTTGATTTTCGAGTGTTTCTATGCCATTGTGTCTGAATATCCACCTGGATCAATCCTTCCCACTGAGGAGCTTTTGGTCCTCCAAAAGCATAAAAAATAATCTGCAGCTCTCTCTATACCCTGCCTGCATCACAAGCATCCTAAAAAAGGTTTCGCTTCCATCTCCTTCATCTTTGTTCTTCGAAGCCTTAAGCGACGAACAAACACCTGCCACCTCTGCAACCTGTAGTACATTATTTTGCAAATCACATGCTTGAATGACATGACCAACTAATGACCCAAACGTCCCACACTTGCCACAAGTTTATAACACATACTCGATGGTAAATTTTACAACAAGATGGACGTAATATCCCAACTATGACAATAAGGCCAACACATCATTGTTGCTTCAAAAGTGATGGAAAACACATCATCACTGCAACACATGATTTCCAATCATAAGGCCAAACACTATGGTTTTGATAAGTGATGGAGACATAACATCGTTTTTAGAGTTTTAACATGTGACTCAAAATACGACTCAAACATGACCAGACATCATTGTTGTTGACCAAGTGATGGAAACACATCATCACTTTTACACTTTAAAATGCAACAAATGATTTACAAAAGAATGACCATGAAACAACAACATTTCTAGAAACCATTTTTCACTTATCATGGTGAATGGGTCGCCTAATTGAGGTGGTTTTTCTTGTCGAACAACTGCTTTACCTGGTTCACGCACTAACACTTTGTCTTTAAGGTGCTACTCTAGATGGAGCCTCCAACAAGTGACTCTTTTGATGGCCATTTCTATCGCAATGACTGCAGTAGGATTTCTTCCTCCATACCTGCTTAACTTGTTCCTTTTCATGCTGTTGAGAGGGTCTTTCATGCCTCATGAGTGCTGCCATTCTTTTCCAACACTTAGAAAAGGTATGGTTAGGTAAACCACAAAAGGTACATGTTTTTCGATGCCTTGATCTTTGTTCATTATTAACAACATGATCATAATAAAAATGAACATTCGAAGATCGAAAATGGTTATACCTTCCCTTGCTATCTTTGATGTCAATATGGCGATGAGAGCTTGCCTCAGCTCTCTCCCTACAATGGAAACTGCCATGGGATGATGGGGATGTTTTCCCATCATACTCTTTCCTCGACGATGTCTCGGAAAAATCTAACACCTTCGAGCACTCTCCTTTAGTGTATCTCGAGCCTGCAAATTGATGTTCATGCACAACCTCCAAAGGTTGAGTCATGCCTTGGTTATTAGCACCAAGTTCTTCTTTCTCCTTGTGCCTCATCCTTGTAAAGAGCCTCATGTTTGTCCGTGTAATTCGGATCTCAAAATCTCCAACAAACATCATACTATGAGAAGATAAAATCGAAAGGAAATCAACATCTTTTACCTTCTCTTTCGATTTGGAAAGATCTGATGAGAGTTTCTCATCATCCATTGTTGGTGGTTCGCTAACTATCTCAGTGCATTCCCCAACTTCTTTCCTGACATACCCAAGTCCTGCCTGACGGGGTAATTCCTCTACTTTGATGGGATTGACAATGCCTTCGCCATTAGTGCCCAAGCCTTTTCCTTCATACCCCATTCTCTTCAATAGTTTGGAGCCAATTCCTATGGTATGATTTTCAAAAACAGCGAAATCATCATCAGGAAACATACATGAAGATGGAGAACTACTTTTTACCTCACATGGGTCACGTTGCAGTTTTTCCAAGGCCTCATCCTTTGCTTGCAGCTGTCATAGCAAACTTTGTTTTTCCTCTTTCTCTTCATGTAGGCGCATCTGCAATTCATCGTTCTCTGTTTGAAGATTATGTTTATTTTTCTTCAGTTCATCCATGGCCTCTTCTGTGGCTTGTAAATTAAGCTGCAATCACTCCTTTTCCTCTATATCTTTCTGTAGAGTTTCATACATAATTTTCTCTCTCTTGGAAACGTTGAGCATGGTCTCGTACATCGCTCTTTCATCCTCTATCATTGTTCACACTGCAATTCAAATCAACGCAAAGACCGCTCTAATACCACTTGATCCAGGTTCAGGTATGAAGAAGGACCTTTCCAAGACCTTTTACTTTCATGATGTATTAAAATTGCATTTTAAAAGAACATTAATGAATTTGTCTACATGCGGAAAATAAGAGGAACATAACAATCATCCACACATGACAACATAAGTGTTGATAACGGAGTTCTTCCAGGAGGGACTACGTCTCCAGGCCCTAGTGTCAAGATGATGTAGGCCACTGCATTAAGTGTTGTCAATAAAGATGATGTACACAAGAGATGATGTCGTGATCATACAAGGAAAAATTCCCTCATGCAGGAGTGGCTCTAAGAGATATTCCTCTACTAGAATTCTCAATCAAAAGACTCCTATCAGTATGACACAAAAACATGCATGATGAACATCCTGCCAACATGGCATCAAAGGGATTTCAAGAAAAAAACATGCATGACAACAAAAAGAGTATCCCAACAACATACAACAAGGGATCTCAAAACATAACATGAAGATTTATGACAACAAGTACATCATATAGGAGATTCTGCATCGAATCAAGCGAGAAATCATGACAACATATAATAAATAAGATCCTGCCTCAATATTAATCAAGGATCCGTGCAACATAAAGAATAAAGAAGAAATACATGAATAAATCATATACCTCACAATACGGGCCATCTGAAGAAGTGGATGTTCATATCTGTAGCGAAAACGATCCACAGTGAATACGTTGTTCACATTGTCGATGTGCAGGCAGGGGTCATTACCAATCTAAACTTCGGCTACCCTTGCAACAATAGTTTCGCGCTTTCACAATCAAGGGCATCTGAAACATAAGCTATCAATGTGTTGAAGCTTGCTCGGCCATCGATCTCACAGCATCTATCCGAGAAGAAGACTGCTCTGGACTCTCGACAACGTAGCTCTCCAGTTAGCTAGTTCTGGAGCGCTCTGGCTATGCCGTTGCAACTCTGCAGCTCTACCTGACCTTCTGGTTCTTTAGTTGCCTTCTTGCACTACCTCGATCACGCTCTGTGGCTCTGCAGCTCTTGGCACTCTCACTTTCAAGTGCTCTGGCTATGTCGCTAAAGCTCTGCGGCACTCTAGCTATCTCTGTCTTTGTCTGGCCCTCTTGTGGCTCTCCATCGAACGCAACCTCCTCATTGAGATCTCTGGCACTCAGGCTCTCTATCACTCTCTGCACAGGCTCTCGGGCTCTCTGGCCCTATCTCTTCCAGCCTTGGCTCTCTGTCACTCATCATATTTTATAACACGTTTGTGTGACAAGGCTGCTTAAAACTTAGATCTGTTTGTTTATAACAGAAGCCATTCGAACGGAAGGTTCGGCCAGTGCAACAAAAACCATGCAAATGTCTTTTTTTTCTGTTAAAACAAACAAATACATGCGAAAACACAAAATACACAGAAAACATTGAAAAATATCATAATCTAAACTTCAAATTTCATCAAATCGGGCTTTATAACTCAATCGAGTCTACGTTATATCGCAATCACATATCGTTTTGTTACTGGCCCTGTATATCGAGGAATCGTCAATCGTCGATCTGCCAATCATCGATATGCTGATTAGATCTAGACCGTTGATCTGTTCGTTGATTTAACGGTTTAGATTGCATCGCATGTCGCTATTGCATCACCCCTTAGTATCTGGGATCGTCGATCTCCCGACCGCCGATTTAATCCTGGCCGTTGATATGTTTCCGATCCAACGGCTGAAATTGTGCGTTGTTGATCGCTATCACATATCGCAATCGTTACGGCCCAGGGGTCCTGCCTTTGGAATCCACCAATGCCGATCGCCGACACCGATCCATTAAACATCATCTAGGGTTTTGCAATCCCTCGACAATTTTATTTATCACTTCAATAATCTTATCATATTGTGTCAATGAATATGACAATTCGAAGAATGTCGAAAGATGCAAATATTTTACAAGACAAAGAAATAGATGACACACCTTGTCAAAAATAAGCTTTGAGGACAAAGTTTTTTGAAGAGGAAGGAAATGTTATGAATAAAATGCATATAAAATAATGCAAATAATGCAAACAATAATAATAATAAATAATGATTAATTAACTAGTAATTAGTTAATGAAGAGATATGTCCCTAAGGACATGACCATTGATGAAGAGTTATTTGTCTAGGTAGAAAGAAAGAAAGAAATTATTTTAACGTCCACGAGGCTAAAGATAGCCTATGGGACAGATTGCTTCTTCATATGCTTGATGTATTCAACCCTTTTTCTGTGAAGCTTCAAAATAAATGCTCCCAGCTTCTCGACAAACCCCTCGCTAAATAGATTATCCCAAGAGCTAGCTGCCAACATATCCGCATAACTTTCCCTATTGTTTTTCAAGGCCTCACATTCTAAAATGAAATGTTTTTCTGTTTCCACTTTTCCGGAAGAACAAAAAATGCATACCCTTTCCTCCCACATTTCCTTTGGCCTTTTCTAGTGCTTTGTTTCACAACAGAGTTGATGAGAATTAGTCCTTAATTGAGCAATACGAATTTTGGCTCTCAAAGAGATATTGGCCTCTATGTATGCTTTTGGTTGATGATTATGAGTGGGATTAAACACTTCAATATAGTAATTTTTCTTTCTTCCTAGCTCCTTATCCCAAATACGTTTGTGGAAATTTTTCCATAACAAAAGCTTTTATCTCTTTGTTGTTTATGGGACACACGTTCAAGCAAATACCCCATTTACTAAACCATTTTTTATTTTGCTGCATCCAAGTTTTTTTGCTTTTGCACATTCTATCATTAAAGACAACCTTAGGCCATCTACTCTCTTCCATTTGCTCAATTTTTTTTTAAATACCTTATGACTCGCACCATAGCAATTGCTTCAATAGGAGGAGTCTCTGTTTCACTTAACAAGATATCATAAGGAACTGCACTTTTAATCTTAAATTTGTTTGCAATCAAACGTTTCTGAATTTTCTCAATTTGTCTCTGTTGCATGTCGGAGGTACTACTAGCCCACAATTCACAACCATAGAGAATCACTAGAGGCCCAAAAAGAGTTTGAGTGGTTTTCCAATCCCATAACTCTGCCTCTCTACACCTATTTTGAAAAGCATAAAATGCTTTCCAACCCCCCAAAGTTCTTTTCTTTATACAACCATTCCAGCTTAGATTTTTGTTGAAGTCAATTCCGAGGTATTTGTAATCCGCAACTTCTTCCAGAATGTTGCCTTCAAAGTAGAACTTATGCTCGTTATGTTTTCTTTTTTTATCTAGGTTCGGGTGTGAAGAAGGACCCTTCCAAGAACTTTTACTTTTGTGATGTGTTAAAATTTCTTTTTAAAAGAACATTAACGAATACATCTGTATGCGGAAAAGAAGAGGAACATAACAATCATTAGCACATGAAAACATAAGCGTTGATAATAGATTTCGTCCAGGAGGGACTACGTCTCCAAGCCCCAGTGTCAAGTTGGTGTAGGCCGCTACATTAAATGCTATCAATAATGGTGATGTACATAAGAGACGATGTCTCAATCATACAAGGAAGAATGCCCTCATGCAGGAGTGGCTCTAAGAGATGTTCCACAACTAGAACTCTCAATCAAAAGACTCCTATTAGTTTGACACAAAACAAGCATAGTGCGCATCCCTCCAGCATGGCACAAAAGGGATGTCAAAGCAAAACACATGCATGACGACAACAAGAGTATCTCAATAACATAGCACAAGGGATCTCAAAACATAACATGAAGAGTTATGACAGAAAGTACCTCACATAGAAAGATTCAGCATCAAATCAAGCAAGGAATCATGACAACATGTAATAAACAAGATCCTGCATCAGCATCAATCATGGATCTGTACAACATAATGCATAAAGAAGAAGTGCATGAACACATCATATACCTCACAACCAAGGGCCATCTGAAGAATTGGATGTCTCATTGCTAAATTTGCTTGGACCATTGCTCTCAAGGCATCGATCTCATGAAGATGGTTGCTCGCACAAGAATGTGGACATCTGCACTAGCACTTAGGAAAGTGACTAGAAGAAGAAATGAGAGAATAAGAAATCTAAAGACACCATCAGCTTTGTGGCGTCGAGTAGTGCTGAATTGACTGTCCAAAATCTGAATTATGAGAAGTAGATAATTCTGGGCTCAAGAAATCTTTTAGATTCCCCCGAGATTCCTCAAAGATTCTGCTCCAAGGATGGACTGGAAATCTTCAACTCAGGTGGCGAATCTGATCCTGCCATTGCGATCCCTGCAGAAAACCATGAAAAACAAGTATAAACTTGACTATATTCTGAAATGTCAAAATTTTACCTCCTTGGGAAAATTTCATGGCTCATGGTTTCACTCCATGGTTTTGCTGAAATCATGGTTCCACGTGCATTCTGGAACTGATTGGAAAATGCAGACCTCTGATGAAGAAACAAATAGCACCATTGTGTTCATGGTGATGAGAGGTGTAAAAACCATATAAAACTTGTCAAATTCTGGAAAAGTGAAAATTTTGCTCTCCTGCAAAATTCATGGTTCTTACATTAAAATATTAATTAATCTTCCTTGAAATTCGTGCTTGCAGTCTCTCTCCTCCTCCTCTAACTACGTGTAGAGGGAAAATTCTGAGTTTAAATAAAACTCATCTGCAAATTTTCCAAGGTAAAGCGGTTATGGCTCAATGGCAAAAGAAGGCGTTGGTTGAGGAGAGGTCGGGGGATCAAATCCTGCCCCTCCATAGATAAACCTCTTAGAACCATAAACCACAAAAACCCTGAATTATGCCTTATCCGCGCATATATTAATACATATAACACCACGCATAAATCACAATATGCGGTTGGTACAAGGATCGGCGCGAAATGTGAGGTCCCGCCAATATCCATATCGACAATCGTGTTCATTGGCGGTCAGATTAGCATAAACATAGGGTGCTTACAGGTTTATCAGGCCGATTTACAGGAGTTCCTTGATACATCGGCGAGTGGCATTGTAATGGGTGCGATCGTTGGGGTTTGGGCTAGGTCCACCGCCAATGGCCTGCGCCCGCCCTTCAATGTATATATTATAGTTATAACATAAGGTTGTAAGTCTATGCGGGATATGTTGAGGAGGGTTTGGCGGAGGTTATTACCCCCGATCCCGATCCCATATAGAAATGCAATTTGTATTAAGGTCGTTTTAAAGGGTTCGGCGGGGGTTGTTGCCGCCGATCCCAAAACCATGTTTTATTGTTTTTATATAGTTATTTTAATAACTATATATTAGAACAATTCTAGTTATATGGTTATTTAATACTCATAAAAATGATTTGTCTCTTATGCAAGTTTTAGGAGACAAATGAGAGAATGCCAAGTGTCAATGGCTGATGGGCTGCGATGTGGGTCCCACCTTCTTACTGGGATGCCATGTCGCACACTGTGGGCCCCACTTTCTCCTGTCATGTCAAACTTTGAAGATATTTATCTTTCGCATACGAGCTCGGTTTGACGAGTAGTTCACACCTCCACGATCAGGACGACGAGATCTTCGATCTGGTCCTGGTTTGAGCACAATATGAACACTTTTATTTTTGAGCCATCTTTGTCTTGCATGTCTCTCTAGAGCCACCTGGAACAATCCTCCCCACTACGAAGCTTTTGGTCCTCCAAAAGCATGGAAAATAATCTGCATCTTTCTATGTACCTTGTTAGCATCACAAATGCCCGGAAAAGGTCTCGCTTCCATCTCCTTCAGCTTTGTTCTTCGGAGCCTTAAGCGACGAGCCGACACCTGCTACTTCTGCAACCTGTAGTACATTGTTTGCACATCACATGCTTTGAATAACATGACCAAACTAAAGATCCAAACCTCCCATACTTGCCATGAGTTTATAACACATTATCGGTGGTCAAGTTTACAACAAGATGGACGTAATACCCCAGCTATGACAACAAGGCCAACTCATCATGGTTGCTTCAAAAGTGATGGAAAACATGTCATCACTGCAACACATCATTTACATACATAAGGCCAAACATTATTGTTTTGACAAGTGATGGAAACATAACATCACTTTCAGAGTTTTAACATGCGACTCAAAATATGACTCAAAACATGACCAGACATCATTGTTGCTGACCAAGTGATGGAAACACATCATCACTTTTACACTTTCAAAATGCAACAAATGATTTACAAAAGAATGATCATGAAACGACATCATGTCAAAAAAACCATTTTTCACTTATCAATGTGAATGGGTCACCTCCTTGAGGTGGTTTTGCTTGTCGAACAGCTGCTCTTCCTGGTTCACACACTGATGCTTTGTCTTTAAGGCACTGTTCTGGATGGAGCCTCCAACAAGTGGCTCTCTGATGCCATCTTTGTCACAATGACTGTAGTAGGCTTTCTTCCTCCATATCTGCTTAACTTGTTTCTTTTCATGCTGTTGAGAGGGTTTTCTACGCGTCATGAGTGCTGCCATTCTTTTCCAACACTTGGAAAAGATATGGTTAGGTAAACCACAAAAAGTGCATGTTTTTCGATGCCTTTATCTTCATTCATTAATAACAACATGATCAAAATGAACATTCAAAGATTGAAAATGGTTATACCTTCCTTTGCTATTTCTGATGTCAACATGGCCATGAGAGCTTGCCTCAGCTCTCTCCCTGCAAAGGAAACTGTCATGGGATGATGGGGATGTTTTCCCATCATTCTCTTTCCTTGACAATGTCTCAGACAAATCTGACACCTTTGAGCACTCTCCTCTAGTGTATCTCCAGCCTGCAAATTGATGTTCCTGCACACCCTCCAAAGGTTGAGTTATGCCTTGGTTGTTAGCACCAAGTTCTTTCTCCTCGTGCCTCATCCTTGTAAGGAACCTCATGTTTGTCCTTGTAATTGGGATCTCCAAATCTCCAACAGACATCATACTATGAGAAGATAAAACCGAAAGGAAATCAACATCTTTTACCTTCTCTTTCGATTTGGAAAGAACTGATGAGGGCTGCTCATCATTCGTTGTTGGTGGATCGCTAACTGTCTCAGCACCTTCCCCAACTTCTTTCCTGACATACCCAAGTCCTGCTCGACACGGTAATTCCTCTACTTGGATGGGGTTGACAATGCCTTGGCCATTAATGCCCAAGCCTTTTCCTTCATACCCCATTCTCTTCAACAGTTTGGAGCCAATCCCTGTGGTATGATTTTCAAACATAGCGAAATCATCATCACGAAACATGCATAAAGATGGAGAACTACTTTTTACCTCACATGGGTTTTGCTGTAGCTTTTCCAAGGCCTCTTCCTTTGCTTGCAGTTGTAGTAGAAAACTTTATTTCTCCTCTTTCTCTTCATGTAAGTGCATCTTCAATTCATCATTATCTGTTTGAAGATTATGTTTGTTTTGCTTCAGTTCCTCCATGGCCTCTTTTGTGGCTTTCAACTGAAGCTGTAACCGCTCTTTTTCTTCTGTTTCTTTCTATAGAGTTTCATACACAATTTCCACTTTCTTGGAAACGTTAAGCACGGTCTCGTACATTGCTCTTTCATCCTTTGTCATTGTTCACACTGTAATTCACATCAACGTAAAGACCGCTCTGATACCACTTGATCCAGGTCTGGGTGTGAAGAAGGACCCTTCCAAGACCTTTTACTTTCATGATGTGTTAAAATTGCTTTTTAAAATAACATTAACGAATACATCTGTGTGCGGAAAAGAAGAGGAACATAACAATCATCAGCACATGAAAACATAAGCGTTGATAATGGAGTTCGTCCAGGAGGGACTACGTCTTTGGGCCTCGATGTCAAGATGGTGTAGGTCGCTACATTAAGTGCTGCCAATAATGGTGATGTACACAAGAGATGATGTCTTAATCATACAAGGAATAATGCCCTCACGCAGGAGTGGCTCTAAGAGATGTTCCACAACTAGAACTCTCAATCAAAAGACTCCTATCAGTTTGACACAAAACAAGCATGGTGCGCATCCCGCCAACATGGCACAAAAGGGATGTCAAAGCAAAACACATGCATGACGACAACAAGAGTATCCCAACAACATACCACAAGGGATCTCAAAACATAACATGAAGAGTTATGACAGAAAGTACATCACATAGAAATATTCCGCATCAAATCAAATAAGGAATCATGACAACATGTAATAAACAAGATCCAGCATCAACATCAATCATGGATCTGTACAACATAATGCAGAAAGAAGAAGTACATGAACACATCATATACCTCACAACCAAGGGCCATCTAAAGAAGTGGATGTCTCACTGCTGAAGCTGCTCGGACCATTGCTATCAAGGCATCGATTTCATGAAGATGGTTGCTTGCACAAGAATGTGGACATCTGCACTGGCACTTAGAAAAGTGACTAGAAGAAGAAATGAGATAATAAGAAATCTGAAGACACCATCAGATTTTTGGCATCAAGTAGTGTTGAATCGACTGTCCAAAATCCGAATTCTGAGAAGTTGAGAATTTTGGGCTCAAGGAATCTTCTAGCTTCCCCCGGAATTCCTCAAAGATTTTGTTCCATGGATGGACTGGAAATCTGCAACTCAGATGGCCAGTCTGATCTCGCCATTGCGATCCTTGTGGAAAACCATGAAAAACAAGTATAAACTTGACTATATTCTGAAATGTCAAAATTTTACCTCCTTGGGAAAATTTCATGGCTCATGGTTCCGCTCCATGGTTTTGCTGAAATCATGGTTCCGCGTGCATTCTAGAACTGACTGGAAAATTTAGACCTTTGATAGAAATGAACAACACCATTGTGTTCATGGCGATGAGAGGTGTAAAAGCCATATAAAACTTGTCAAATTCTGACAAAGTGAAAAATTTTCCCTCCTGCAAAATTCATGGTCCTGCATTAAAATATTAATTAATTTGCCTTGAAATTTGTGCTTGCATTTTGCCTCGAAATTTGTGCCTACATTCTCTCTCCTCCTCCTCGAAGTGTGTGCAGAGGGAAAATTCTGAGTTTAAATAAAACTCATCGACGGATTTTCCAAGGTAAAGTGGTTATGGCTCAATGGTAAAAGAAGGCGTTGGTTGAGGAGAGATCGGGGGATCAAATCCCGCCCCTTCATAGATAAACCTTTTAGAACCATAAAGCCTGAAAACTATGCATTATGCCTTATCGGCGCATATATTAATACATATAACAACGCGCATAAATCACAACCGGCGGTTGATACAAGGATCGGTGCTTATATCGGCATGAAATGTGAGGTCCTGTCGATATCCATATCGGCGATCACATTCATCGGTGGTCAAATCGACATAAACATAGGGTGCTGGCAGGTTTATCGACTTGCTTTACGGGAGTTCCCCGATATATCGACGAGTGGCATTGTAATGGGTGCGACCGTTGGGGTTTGGGTCGGGTCCACCGTCGATGGCCCGCGCCCGCCCTTCAATATATATATTATAGTTATAACATATGGTTGTAAGTCTATGCGGGATGTGTGGAGGAGGGTTCGACAGAGGTTATTATTGCCAATCCCGATCCCATATAGAAATGAGATTTGTATTAAGGCTATTTTACAGGGTTCGGCGGGGTTGTTGCCGCCGATCCCGAAACCATGTTTTATTGTTTTTATATAGTTATTTTAATAACTATATATTAGAACAATTTTAGTTATATGGTTATTTAATACCCATAGAAATGATTTGTCTCTTATGCATGTTTTAGGAGACAAATGAGAGAATGCCAAGTGTCAATGGCTAATGGGCTGCCATGTGTGTCCCACCTGCTAACTAGGATGCCATGTGGAACACTGTGGGCCCCACTGCCATGGGATGATGGGGATGTTTTCCCATCATTCTCTTTCCTCGACAATGTCTCAGACAAATCTGACCATTTTGAGCACTCTCCTCTGGTGTATCTCTAGCTTGCAAATCGATGTTCGTGCACACCCTCCAAAGGTTGAGTTATGCCTTGGTTGTTAGCACCAAGTTCTTTCTCCTCGTGCCTCATCCTTGTAAGGAGCCTCATGTTTGTCCTTGTAATGGGGATCTCCAAATCTCCAACAGACATCATATTATGAGAAGATGAAACCGAAAGGAAATCAACATCTTTTACCTTCTCTTTCGATTTGGAAAGAAATGATGAGGGTTGCTCATCATTTGTTGTTGGTGGATCGCTCACTGCCTCAGTGCCTTCCCCAACTTCTTTCCTGACATACCCAAGTCCTGCTCGACACGGTAATTCCTCTACTTGGATGGGGTTGACAATGCCTTGGCCATTAATGCCCAAGCCTTTTCCTTCATACCCCATTCTCTTCAATAGTTTGGAGCCAATTCCTGTGGTATGATTTTCAAACATAGCGAAATCATCATCAGGAAACATGCATAAAGATGGAGAACTACTTTTTACCTCACATGGGTTTTGCTGCAACTTTTCCAAGGCCTCGTTCTTTGCTTGTAGTTGTAGTAGCAAACTTTGTTTCTCCTCTTTCTCTTCATGTAAGTGCATCTTCAATTCATCATTCTTTGTTTGAAGATTATGTTTGTTTTGCTTCAGTTCCTCCATGGCCTCTTTTGTGGCTTTCAACTGAAGCTGTTGTTAGCGCTTGAAATTTCACCTCAGGCTGAGAAAGGTAAACCTCAAGGCTACATCAAACCATTTAGCCTCGTAGCTAGCCCTACGAGGCAGGAGA